>JAMBLF010000415.1:0-283179 GCA_030578115.1 Leucoptera coffeella
TTTATTGTGACATCAACGACTACACAAATATAACAATAATACAAATATATAAATAAATGCCATATATACAAATGCCAGGTGGACTGATGACCTGAAAAAGATCGCTGGTAGTGGTAGGCTGAGAGCCACGACTCATCACCTTTTGCGGCGTACCATTGGGGAAGCCTACGTCCAGCAGTGGACTGATATAGGCTGATTGATACAAACATTTGTTGCAGGCTTTGCATCCAAGGCTCTGGCGCCCCCTCTCGTGGTGGGAGAAGAGATGGATGAGGAAGTGGCCAGTGCCTGTGCTTCGGCAGAACACGCCTATTCTGATGTGCATACGCTGACGCATGGTGAGATAAATATATACAAATACAACACGTTAGTTTTCCTGTAGGGGTTAGGTTGGGATCTCGACTCGATTTGTGTCTCGATCTAGAGAAATTTTCACTTACATTGTCGATGTAGATGATGTTTTGGAGGCCTTTTTGTTCACCGAGCTTTCAGCTATGTTCAAGAAACAGTACTCAAGCTAGAGTTAGCTAAGTTGAATATCATTTTACAAGAAAGGGTGGGGAAAACTTGCGGCTCTCTCAAAGAAAAATGAATCACGACGAAAACCATTTTTTTATTCTTCAAATTATAAATATATTGATTCAGAATAGTTGAAACTATTTTATTGGAAAAACACGTATATAATGATCATACATACGTCACGTCCATTAAACCCATTCGGGGTGGACAAATCTCGGAGATATTATATCTTTTAAAATGAAACATGGGTGGATTAGTGGATTTTTTTTTACCCCACATTCCTTAGTCGCATCCTACAGCATGCCAAGAGGAATGGCAGGTAGTTAGCATTCTTTTAACATCCCAGATTATCTCGAGCCAATCATACCTATGATAGCAGACCTTGTGCATGATGACCAGGTATACCATTTCCATTTACAGGTACAATAGTAATGGAAGAGCTGATGTGTGAGAAGAAGCGAGAGGTATCCCATTCTGAGGTCCTCCCGCCTAAAGTGGCCATCATGAAGCCCATACTCCGGTTCCTACAACTGCTGTGCGAAAACCACAATCCAGATCTTCAGGTATAAACTTACTCTTTACATTATGAGGTAGTCCCGTGTTAACTTAGCCAAAGGCTTGAGAGCCCATCTCTGAAAATTCGAGGGCATGTAAGGTATGCATGCACCCAATGTGATAGGTAATGAACCATTTATTTATTTATTATTTAAAAGGAAACAAAACAGTTACAAACCAGTAATAGAAACAGTAATTAAGAGTATATGCTTAAATAATTAAGTTTACTACATTATATATGTTTCACTGAGAACAAAAACAGACAAGTTATAAAATAATGATAGCAGATATATACATAAAGAAGCCAACTAAACCAAAAAGAAAAAATAGAGATACATATACAGGCACTAGCTATGTCCTATCCTGAGATATAAGCAAGTTTCCTGACGATGTATTTCTACACCGTCAGTGACTTGTACTTTAATGTCTACCTATCAATTCTTACTAAACATAAATATAACTAGTCACGCCTCTTCGTCCTCAACGGAATAGGTAGAGACAAACGATCGCCACCTGGAACTGACCTGAAAAATCTCTCCTGCTTTACTCACACCTATTAAACTCTTCTCATACATGCTCTTCTCTTCATCACGCTACGTACACCCGCATTGAGAAAAATGTCTCCATTTGATCTGTATAAGTTCTACGCGGCCTACCCCGTCTAACTCTACCTTCCACTTGGACTTTATAGATTCCTTTTGTTACCTTACTCTTTCTACAATCTCAAAATCTAAGCCTAAGTTTTGACGGTACTTTATTGGAATAGATAGAAAATTCAATTTGAAAAGATGTAGCGAAAAATAATTTAGTAACAAGATTAATCTTGTAGTATTCGTACACTTTCATGAATAATATATGCATCTAACTACGTACACCCGCCTTGAACTATACTCCAATTATTTATTCTTACTAAGCTTCGATCAATCAGCATATGTCTGTCCACTGCTGGACGTAGGCTTCCCCAAGAGTATGCCACAAAACACGATCACTTGTGACCCTCAGCCAACCACTACCAGCGACCTTTTTCAGGTCATCTGTCCACCTAGCAGGGGGGCGTCCTACACTAGGTTTACCGCTTACTAAGCTTAATAATATGATTTTGCATTTACGAAATGCGTCGAATGCTACGGTGAGGGAAAAACATCGTGAGGAAACCTACCTTTTCCCAGAACAAGTAATAGTTAGTGCTTATAAACGGCGACATGGCTGACCACCTATCACGTTGAGTACTAACTATCTGGTTAACACGTGGGTTCGAGGTGGTCATAGAGTTACTACCTTCGCAATTGCGGAGATGGACACCTGAACCTCTGACTACCAAAAACAAACAAACGCATTCACGACTATTAACCCTTGCGGGGTAACATGCTCAAGCGGGATTTGAACCCTGTACCCACTGATACAGAGCCAAGCCCCAAACAACTGAGCTACGTCAAATTTTGTAAATAATACAAATATACACAACAAATGTACATTTTCATCAATAATATATGCATCTAACTATGTACACCCGCCTTGAAATCTTCTCAAATTCTTACTAAGCTTAATAATATGATTTTGCAGAACCTCCTCCGCAACCAAAACAACAAATCCAACTACAATCTGGTGTCAGAGTCGCTGGTGTTCCTCGACTGCATCTGCGGCTCCACCACGGGAGGCCTGGGGCTGCTGGGGCTCTACATCAACGAGGGTAACGTGGCACTCATCAACCAAACGCTGGAAACCCTCACCGAGTACTGCCAAGGTACTGTCTAGCCGTAATGGGATTGTATAGCGACTCACGACGGGGTGGACATAATAACAGCGCTTTTTCTTAGTGACGTAGCACCGTTAGGAAGGAGATTCGTAAGGCTCAGCACACACCGGTATAGCTCGGAAGAAACCACGCTCACCTAGTACTGCCAAGGTACTGTCTACCTGGAACGGGATTGTATAGGGAGTCAAAGCTTTGTAAGGCACGGAATGATAAGGCACTTTCTATGTTAAAAAGCGATTGTTGTGTGTGTTATGGAGTATTGGTAAGGTAGTGACTGCCCTGACATGTATATGAAAGAATATTTAAAAGATAAAAGCCTTTGTACTTTAAAAAAAGAAGGTTTTGAAATATTAAAATCTATATAATTATTCATTCAAATAAACAATAAGTTTTATGAGCCAATAAATCTCTTGAATACAACCTAAATCACAGATCTATATTTTTCTTTTTATATACTTTTTCCTACTGGTTTTTTTACTTCAATGTAAATAAGTGACAAAAAAGTGTACATAAAAACATTCTTCACATATACATAACTTTCAATACAGTACTATTGACAATAAATTATTCTATATTTATTAATTTAGGTTTTTTTCCTTATTTCAGGTCCATGCCACGAGAACCAGAATTGCATAGCGACTCACGAGAGCAACGGGGTGGACATAATCACGGCGCTTATTCTCAGTGACGTAGCACCGTTAGGAAGGTAAGTTTTGTAAGGCAAATAACACACAATATAGGTCGTAAGAAACCCTTCAACTTTTAATGGATAAATTAATTGTATTTGAAAATTACATATCAATAATATCACAGCTCCGATAGTTATATTTAAAGTAACCGTAAGTAAAAGAGTTACCATGTGTTCGAGATTTCTGTACCCGGAAACCGATTAAAGTACATTAATGTTATAATTTAAAGATCTTTCAAAAAAAAGAAAATCTGCTTAATAGCGTCCAGGCTAATGGCCTGCGTTGGAAATTTGCATACATCTTGTTTCCGTTAAATATTTTAATTGCTCGTTATAGGATATTGATTTTTGTAATAATCTTTACATATTTTTGTAATAATATTTTTTGCTGGCATCAACATTTGATATTTATATTCAAGTTAAACTATTTGCAATTTAAGTTTCTCTCTGTGTGTGGCGCTAGAATAGTAGAGCTCTGTGTGTAGTGTCTAGAGGTCGCCACAAAAACATCATATCATTATTATATGTATGATATATTCCTGTATTTCCTTCACTCAGTCTTTAATAGAAACTACTAGGGTCCTTTAGATCAATATTAGTCTTAACTTCACTTCCTTATCCTTCACTTTCAGGTCTAGACTAGACCTAGTGTTGGAGCTGAAGAACAACGCCTCAAAGCTGCTCTTAGCCATCATGGAGTCCCGAACTGACTCCGACCACAACGCCCAGCGGATCCTGTATAACATGGATCCTAAGCAACTGGTTAGTAGCTTAGATTAATAATACATACTCGTACATACACTCACATAACGGTAAGGGAAAACATCGTGAGGAAATCTGCTTATCCCTCAGGATAGGTAATAGCCAGTGTCTATATACGACGATACGGTTCACTACCTATCACGATGGGTGCTGTGTATCTAGTGAAACGCGGGTTTCGAGTGACCCATGCCAAACATGCCTTCGAAATAACGGAGATGGGCACTCAATCCTCTGACTATCGAGTCACAATAAAAAAGGAAGTGTGTAAACACAAGACTTGAAGCGTATGTATGTATACATACACATCATCACCATTTCCCTATAGAGAGGTAGGCAGAGATTACGGATCCCCATTTGTCCCGATCCTGACAGACCACTTTCGCGTCATTGACACTCATACCTCTCATACACACTCGGCGGCGATAAGTACTTCAAACGGCACCCTTTTTCAATATAAATATTATAAAATTACCTTTTTAATATTTTAGGTAGACGTGGCGTGCTCCGCCTTCCATCAAGAGAATTCTATGGATTCGGATTCAGATAGCGATGACGACTCTCCCATACAGGGGGTGTCGCCTAAAGAGGTAAGTGGGGGGAACAAATAATAAGAGGAGTTGGGAACATTCTGTAATGAAATGCTTTTTATTTAACGTAAGGATTATAAAGTCACTTATTGAAAGTAAAATAAAAAGATTTTTACAGGAAAAGTTGTCATGAAAATTAGTTAATCTTAAAAAAATAAAATATATCTAATTGAACTATTTAAACTATATATAATTAGGGAAACAGTGAGTGGAATATAGGTTTGAACCTAAGTATTGTCTTTGGTTGTAAAGCAGTAATCAACATGGCATGACAGATCGAAGTGGCTTATAAGTTTTTGTGTAACTGCAGTTTAATTTGCTGGGTTCAATGCTATATTAAACTGAAACATAACACGAATCCGAGATGCTGTCGATGATGAAGCGTATTAAAGGAGGTGAACATATGTTGCTACATATAGTCAGAGGGCACATTTAGATAGTCATAAACTTCTACTTGGATAGATTATCTAAGTTGAATTTTACTAGTATTACTCGTGCGAACCCCCTTCCCAGTTTCCCCTATATCACTTTATATTCATTCATTTATTCCTTACTACTGACCCGCTCCGGCTTCGCACGGGTATAAAATATGTTATAATACATATAAACCTTCCTCTTGAATCACTCTATCTATTAAAAAAACCCGCATCAAAATCCGCTGCGTAGTTTCAAAGATTTAAGCATACCAAGGGCCATAGGGACAGAGAAAGCGACTTTGTTTTATACTATGTAGTGAAGTATATAAAATATAATAATTATTTTTTTTTATTTCCCTTCCAGGTGGGCCACAACATCTACATCCTGTGCCACCAGCTGTCGGCGCACAACAAGCAGCTGTGGGCGCTGGTCAGAGGCCCCCAGCAGAACGCGCCGCACGCGCTGCAGTACTACCGCACGCACACCGCGCAGATTGAGGTACTGGGGCGCACAAAAGGGGGGATTTTACTGTAAGGGGGGTCCTGATGCACTGAGATATGTTATATTATCTTTAGTTCATCATCAGCCTGTCTGAATCCACTGTTGGGCATAGGCCTCCCCCAAATGACGCCACTTCTCCCTGTCAGTGGCCGTTCGCATCCATTCGATGCCGGCCAACCTGCGTAGGTCGTCTTCCCACCTTGGCGACTTTATCTTTAGTTACAATAAAATAATTAACACAGATGCCATATTGAAAAAAGGGTGACGTTAAATTACCTATAGAATATGTATTAGTGAAGTGGAAGGGTGGTTACGTAGGGCCGGCCTAATAAGACATATGACAGTCAGATAGACGCTATATTGAAAAAGGGTGACGTTAAATTACCTATAGCCGCCGAGTGTGTGTGAGAAGTTGTATGAGTGTAAATGAAGCGAAAGTAGCTTAACAGGATCGGGACAGATGGGGATCCGGACCTCTGCCTAACCCTCTACAGGTAATCAGGCGTGATATCACCTTCTAACGGCACCCTTTTTAACATGGCGGCTATCTGACTGTCATATGTCCTATTGTGTCAAAATCACATATATTCCTTATGTCAATCTACGTTCATTCATCCGCATACCATACAACCCTTTCGGAATATCCGTAACAATTTCAACCATTCACAGATAGTCCGCACCGACCGCAGCATGGAGCAAATCGTGTTCCCGATCCCCGAGATTTGCGAGTACTTGCCCGCGGAGAGCAAACACCGGGTCCTCCAAACTGCGGAACGTGATGACCAGGGAAGCAAGGTGGCGGACTTCTTCGCGAGACTCGACACCTTGCACCACGAGATGAAGTGGCAGAAGAAGTTGAGAGGTGAGTTTGTGGGGGGTGGGAGGGGTAGAATGGTGATGGGTGTTTTGTATTGTGTATGTTTTATGATTATTTTTATATAGACTCGTTATGAGGGGGGGATGTGGCTTAGTTTAATGGTGATGAGTGTTTTGTATGTTTGTGTGGGTGTGAATAAAGGCTTTTCTTATTGTTGACTTTATTTGAGTTAAAAGAGACCAGCGTTGTGTATGCTATCAAACGCAACATAACCAGCTTAGTTGGAACCCTTTTGGTGCGACAATAACATGCACAATTTTTATCCCCTAGTTTGTAAGTTTTAATTGTAAACGTTTTGTATTGTGTATATTTTTGTGGCTGTAAAAACGCTTTTTATTATTAATATATATATAGATAACGCTAAGGCTTGGTAATAGTTATGCTATGCAAATAAATGAATAAAGTTTTGTTGTTTCATGTTCATGTACCCATGTAATGGTGTTATCCCTGATTGTTCCGTGTACTTAGTGATACATCCCAATATGGAGCTGGCCGAAACTGACCGTAAAGGGTGAATGCGTCATGCACAAGCGCTGAGCCAGAACCCATTGTTTCCTTTGTAAGCTGTCCACGTGGGAGTATTGACACCACCGGTGCAACACTGACACTTATGCAAAAATGTAGTTATTCAGGACAAACATTTAGAAATACACCTTACTAAAAATACACCTTACTAGTCTATGGAAATCATTTAATATATATATATATATAATACTCTTTTACTCATATGAAAACTATGCGTGCTACAAAGGTAAACTTAACGCGCATTTTGAAATATCTAACTCTATTATGCATTTTTTGCAAAGGTGACAGTGTCGCACTGGGGGGTGCGATAGTAAAGTTTTTCTATTATATACTACATACATACATACACATCACGCCTGATTCCCTGTAGAGGGGTAGGCAGTGATCACGGATCCCCATTTGTCCCGATCCTGACAGACCACTTTCGCATCATACATCCTCTCATACACTCTCACATATCCTAATGTATCTATTAACAAATTCCATTATGTTCTAGGCCAGCCAATCCTGTTCTGGGTATCCTCATACATGTCACTGTGGAGCAACATCCTGTTCAACTTCGCTGTACTCATCAACATCGTGGTGGCATTCTTCTATCCTTTCCAAGAGGATACACCTAGTAAGTATACCTATTTAGTATACATACATTCATTCAGGTATAGGTAATAGTCAGTGCTTGAAAATGGCGACACGGCTAACCACCTGCCATATTGAGTACTATCTGGTCTTCACGTTGGTTCGAGGTGGCCATAGAATTACTATCTTCGCAATTGCGCAGATGCAAACTTGAACCTCAGACGAACCTGCTATCAAGGGTTAATGTTCGTGAACCATTTTCTCTTTTTTGTCTTTACATTCACGTTATTAAATCCCTTTCGGGTTGGACATAACCTTGCAGACGAGAAAACATTTACTTTGTCATATTTTTGAGAAATTCTAGATAGACTAAGATACTCTAGACTAAGAAAACATATTTGATATGTCCCGGTTTCTTGTAAAATCTCCTCACTCAGTTTTTAGCATATTTATTGGGGTTGTGATGTCATATTCGTGACAGGTTGCAAGTCCTATTTCAAGACGTTAAAAGAATGCGAACTAGGTGCCGTTCTGTCCTGGCATGTTAAAAGAAGGCAACTAATTTACTAATAATGAGAGAGATGTTTTGTCTTTGAAATTCTATCTAAAATGGAATAAGAACGTGAATTTATGTATTATACAATTTTGGTGAGCATTGAGGAAATCTTCTCTTATCCTGTAATTAACTACTTAATAAATAATATTCAATATCTGTACGCCATAGTTGATAAACCACTAGTTATGTTAAATATTGATTCAAAAACTATGACAATTCTTAATTGATGCACTCAACTGTATATGTAATTATATACTACATATTCTATATAACACGTACATCGACGTCTCCTTTTTCAGCCTTAATGTTCTATATCCTAACATATATGCCCATACCCCTTTTTACAGAGGTAGAACAACACCTGTCTCTCGCAGTGTGGTTAGCAACTGCGTGTGCGGGTGCACTAGTAACCCTTCTGCCGCGCGCGTCGGGGGTGCGAGCACTCATAGCGTGCTTCATAGTGAGGTTACTCTTCTCTGCGGGCCCTGAACCAACTCTCTGGCTGCTTGGCATGCTCACGGTAAGTGGGGGGTGTGAAAAAAGGGAAGAGGGTGAAAAATGGGGGATATGTATGAGTGGACGGGTGAATAGGTGTAAGGGAGGGTGTAGTTGAAGGTAATTATGTATGAGGTGGATTAATGTTTATATTTTATAATAGCATAGTAAAGTTTGTAATAAATGAGGTGGGTTACCATGTAAAGCTGTTAGCAAGTTAATTTTAATGTAATGTAATTAATTGTTGATCAAGGATGAGGTCAGAACCTGTTAACTATATTTCGTATGAATGAAATACAAAACCCGATAGTTATTCTATAGGAGTTACTTATATACAAACACACATATGTACATATCGTTTCGTCACATGTTCATGTAAATGAAATCTTAAACTTCTATTCTACTACTACTCTAACTCCTGTCTTCTTCTTTCTTCTCTTCCAGATCGTAGTGAAAGGCGTGCACCTGGTGAGTATAATGGGCAACCGTGGCACCCTGTCGCAGAGCACGCGGCATGTGCTCACCGACCCCCAGCTGCTGTACCACGGCGCCTACCTCGCCTTCTGCTTCCTCGGCATCTGCTGGCACCCCTTCTTCTTCTCCGTTTTGGTAAGTGGGGGGTGGAAGTTCTAATATGAATACGAATTATAATAAGAAATTCTTGTAAGAAATTCATTATAGCAAATTCATATACACTGTATAGATAGAAAGAAAACAGTTTGGTCACTGCTTAACAGTAACAAGAATTAGACAACAACAGCACTTAGAGAGAATTTTTATAAAATGCATACGTCAATAAATGAATACATATACATTCACGTCCATAAATCTAATTGAGTGGTGAAAACCTCGAATATAAGATCTTCAATGTCACTTGTTAGTATGAATATCGGGGTTGCGATGTCACAATGGAACACTGGTGACAAGTTGCTGGCCCATCGCCAAAAAGATTCCATTTGCCCCAGGTCCTTTAGTTGTCACCTTCAACATGCCGGGAATAACGGAAGCTATTTTATATTCTTTTGCGTCCCAGACTAGCACGGGACTAAACAAGTATATATTTCTTAATTATACGTTGACTTGTGTTAAGGGTACTAGACCCTTAAAACAAGTCTTAAAGGAACGTACCACAATGAACCGGGATTAGTTCAATTGGTCTAATAGGGCCCTAAATTATGTTATAACTAACCACGTACCGCCCCGTAATCAGCTGCTAGACATCGTGTACCGCGAGGAGACGCTGCTGAACGTGATCCGCTCGGTGACAAGGAACGGCCGGTCGATCCTGCTGACGGCTGTCCTGGCGTTGGTGCTGGTCTACATGTTCTCCATCGTGGGCTACATGTTCTTCCGGGACCACTTCCTCCTCAGCGTGGACACGCTTGATGGTTAGTGGAAGATATGTGGATATTTTCTTCATTCATTCCTTCAGTCATTTTTTTCAAAAAAGAAGAAAAAAAAGGGTTTTCGTGTTTCTTAATGTAAGTGATGGATGATGGATGTAAGTAAAATCTACGTTTCACTCCACGTAAAACAGGGTTAGTAAATGACATGAAGTCATTATCTTTAAAAAAAAAAACGATTTTTCTTGGTTTTGAGGATGGAAATAAAGTATCTATGTTTCACACTGAGTAAAACTACAAAATACACAGAAAAGAATAACTTAAAAGTAACTTAACTTTACTTACTCTTAAAGCTAGTAAGTTTTTTAGGGTAGTCAGTCAAAGCTGTCGCTAAATAACCATAAGTCGTTTCAGGGTATTCTATTTAGGTTTAGGTAATCGTGATCATAAGCTTTCTCTGTATTTTCAGATGATGACGATTCCGTTGTTGGTTTGGAAAAATGCTCAGATGATCCCGCCAACAAATATTTGAAAGGTAAGAAAAATAGTGTTCTGCTTATCTGAGTTCAAAATAAAATGCTTACTAGCTGCCGTTCTTCCCAGTATGTCATAGGAGGCAATTAAGAGACTTGAGTATAATCGAATCTCTTATGCTTTATAAACTGTCATTCATATTCCATATCAATGTCTTAACAACTCCAACAGTAATCGAAAAAAAATACTCGAGCTTATATTCATATGTCACATTAAATGTTTATTACTCGTATTTACGTAAGACACTAAGTTAAATTCATTCATTCCACGTATGTAATAACTCACTCACGTTTCATTCACTCATTCATTCATTGCAGACGCGCCGCCATCTTGCGAACGCCAACCCTCCTCCCGCTTCGTCTCAGTGGGGGGTGAGCTGAAGGAGCGCAGCTGCGACTCACTCATCATGTGCATAGTGACCACACTCAACCAAGGACTGAGGAATGGCGGCGGTATTGGGGACATACTAAGAGCGCCTGCGAGTTATGTAAGTCAAAAGACAAATGCGTTCAGTCAGAGGTTCAGGTGTCCATCTCCACTATTTCGAAGGTAGTAATTCTATGGTCTGACGAACCCACGTGTTGACTAGATAGTACTTATTGTGACAGGTGGTCAGCCATGTCGCCATTTTACAAGTACTAACTATTACCTATTCGCGAACAAGTAGGTTTCCTCACGATGTTTTCCCTCACCGTAGTATTCAACGCATTTCGTAAATGTATTCTTTACGAAAATGTGCATACAAATTAATTTAGCTTCATTTCCATTACATGCTCAAGCGGTATTTGAACCCTGTACCCACTGATACAGAGTCAAGCCCCAAACAACGGAACTACATCGAATCACGTCTCAATATAAACTATGATCCTTAATCACTAATTGAAAGTTATTAATAATTGTATGTACAACGTGTGTATTATGTTTACAGGAACCGTTATTCGTAGCGCGTGTGGTATACGACCTGCTATTCTTCTTCGTGGTGATAATTATCGTGCTGAACCTCATTTTCGGTGTGATCATCGACACCTTTGCAGACCTCAGGAGTGAGAAGCAGCAGAAGGAACTTATACTTAAGAATACCTGCTTCGTTTGCGGTGAGTTTGTGTGTAAAAGGTGATGAGCTGGCCTGAAAGCCGCCGGAGTTTCTTGTTGGTTCTTCTCCGAGCCAGGGCTTCCGAACCAACGGTAGAATTTAAATGTTAAGAGACAACCAGTGTCAGCCAAATGTTTTGACTTTCAATGAATGTACTGTACTTGTACTTATATTGAGTAAAAACATTTGACTTTAACTTTGACTTTTTCAAACTATGGTACGTGGTTTCTCTTTTAAAGATATGGGGGTGATGCTTATCGCTCAATATATTCTTATTTACAACCTATATGTATTTTTTAAATATTTGGAAAATAAAACTTAATATATATATGGTGGTATTAAAGATCTAGGAAAAATATTAAGATGGTAATTAAAAAAATGAATTATATACCAACGATTGCTAGGGGGTCACTTCATGTCAAAATTTTACTACTGAAATACATTATCACACAAATCTTTCTACCCTAATAACCATCCACTTACACTAGCAATAACACTTGCGAAGTAGTCTAAGTTTCTCATGTCTATCGAAATGTCGCTGGTAGTTATTCAATACCCAACTCGAACCCACACTAACACGACAAACTAACAATTGACGACCTCCGTGGTGCGATCGGTTAAACGCCTGAACGCTAATCGTGAGGTCCCGGGTTCGATTCCCGGTGGAGGCAGAGTTAAGAACTACGCTTTTCTTCTGCTTTCCAGTCTGGTCGTTGATTATATATGCTATATATGTATTTATCTATATATTATAAGTATATATTACTTAAATATACGTTGACTAGTACCCTTAACACAAGTCTTAAATGTACTTACCAAGGGGCTAGTTCAATTGGTGTAATAATGTCCTACAATATTATTATTATTATTAATCTTAAACCTACATTCTTAGGCCTGAACCGGTCGGCGTTTGACAACAAAACAGTCTCATTTGAGGAGCATATCAAGAATGAACATAACATGTGGCACTACCTCTACTTCATGGTGCTGGTTAGGGTGAAAGACCCTACAGAATTCACCGGCCCCGAGAGCTACGTGCATGCTATGATTAAGGTGCGTACTTATAGTATATTCGCATTAAGAAAATAGTGACGTCATACTGTCACCACATTTTGACCAATAAGACGTGATAAGGGTTGTCTGCGTTTCGTCAATGTGACTTGTTTTCTCATTTACGAACGTCTCATTGGCCAGTTTAACCTCTGATTATCATTACGTCACTATTTACTTATCGCGAATTGCCTATAATATCTAACTACTAAGGCTGGTCGCTAATGGTGGAATCTGTTAGGTGAAAGGCTAGCGACTTGTTGTAATTTTTAATGGCGTCTTCATTTACTATAGATGATGTGAAGGTTCTGTTCTTCCTGAAAAAGGAAGAAAATCATGTAAATGTATAATGACACCTAACGGCGCATTTGGCGTAAACACTATTTTGGCGAAAATGAGTTGATTATTAAAAAAATCGGCATCGATTGATGTTGGTTTCATGGCGAAATTACGTAATTACGTCAAGGTGGTAAAAAATATTGGTTATTTTTGCTTTTTCAACTTTAAACCTCTCTCCTGTAAAGTTTGCTAAATAATGCTTAGGACACGTGCGCCGTTAGGTGTCGATATGTATGTAGATTGTTAGCTTGAACGAGTACTTCCGTATTCAATTGCTCATAAAAGATAGCGGTTAGATACGGAATAATAAACAAAATCTTATAGCTTATTGTTATTTTAATTAAGGCTGCCAAATTATAGCTATAACCCAATTGGTACATGTGATTGGTATGTTTCAAGAATTATTTACCAAAAATACACGAAAACCATTATATAACATATAATAAATTAATACTAAAAAGTGACTCAGGAGATATTATATAAATAAATAAACAAATATTCTAAGGTTCTGTAAGGCTGTCTCCACTCTGAAAAGGATTCAAGGACGTGAATCTAACAGAAGTAACGTACAGTCGACGCTAAAAGTGCAGTCCCAGTAACTTTTTATAAGGTTTAAATTTATAAGAACAAAAGACAATATTTTACATTTTAAAACTGGCGCCACTATGCATTGTCATGGCCACTATACGTTCGCGTGCTTCGAAATGAAAAATATTGTCTTTTGTTCTTATAAACATAAACCTTTTAGCGTTGACTGTGTGTTACTTCTGTTAGATTCACGTCCTTTAATCCTTATCGGAGTGAAGACAGCCTCATAGAACCTCCTATATAATATCTCCTAGGTCACTTTTTAGTAATAATTTATTATATATATAATATAATGTTTTCGTGTATTTTCTGGTCATTAATCCTTGATACATAAAAAGTTACTGAGACTGTACATACTATACCTTTCATATTATTCTTACATCTTATACACCACAGAGTTGCAACCTAGACTGGTTCCCTCGCTTACGAGCCCTATCCCTAATGGGAGGCGGAGAGGGTGACGGAGGGGAGTTGGAACTTCGAGCGCTACAGACGCAGCTGGAAACAGCCCAGCAAGCAGTGTCTGCCCTTACCACCATGTTGACTGAGTTACGGGACCAGGTATGTAGTAAATATTTATTTATTATTACTAAGTTAAGCCCTACCATTACAGGATAACCCTAATGCGGTAGAGTAACACGATTTTTACAAAAATAAACGTATAACAAAAATATAACATTGCTAATCTAATATCAACTTAACCTATAACATAAAATATATATACCCAAACGTGTGAATTCTCCCAGATCACAACTGAATAGGTCCAGCTCTTCGGCTATCATGTTGAGAGTGCGGATAGCGCGAGTAAGAGGTATATAGTATATATAATATATACAATATGTATATAGTAATGCGGCTCAGGCGGAGGATTGGCGTTGTGGGCTTTGGCCTGCAACATATGCTGAGCCTGGGCCCTATAACAGAGACAGTTCAGTTTCTTGTCAATTGTAATAAATATAAAGGTTTTTGTACCTGTGTTGTTTTTGTCAATAATTTTTTTTTGTATTCTATTCTAAATAGAAGAGCATGTATGAGAAGGTTACTGGGTGTGAGTGAAGTGAAAGGTTCGTCAGGATCGTTCCAGATGGCGATCGATAGTGTCTGCCTGTTTTCTTAGGGACGTACTGGCGTGAATATATGTATGTTGTATATCGTCGTTGTCAAACCAAAATCTGCTATGTGCACTTTTTCGAGATTTTAATTTTTTGACGTTTGCGTATAGAACACTGATCAATCTACCGTATAAAAAACTGCCATGTGTCTATAAGCACTGGGAGACATTATATTCCATAAATATTAAACCTCCGTCGTTAAATAACAAATCAGTTCATTTCTAACATCTATAGCTTTCATTTGATATAGTATTTAAAATGCAAATTCATATAAAATTTTACAGGAGAACTTTTTTTGTCAATATCTCGAAAGTATAATTTTGGCACATAGCAGATTAGTGATAGAATGGTGCTGCTCATTTTGGTTAAGCGTATGAATATACATATGTACTTGTATATGTTTATACACATGGTATTAACTAAGGATTATACCCATGGTCGTGTATTGGTAAGTTTTCATATACATATATTGTGTACTTACATAGTTTTAACAAATATTTTTTTGTAGTCGTTCATTTGATCGTATTTACGAATTATTCATGTTTATATGTAACAAAGAATCCGTCGCGTATTGTCTGTCGCGTAACGCCAGAACAGACAAATGTATAGAAAAAACTCGACCTTTCACACTATCCCGATGATACGTTAGTGTATCGAGCGTACATTTCGACGCATTTTCCGCTCGATGTGAATCGACCCTAATGCGTAGTTACTGCTTGAAATATGGCTGTAAGAGTTCAATAGTCATTTTTTTTTGTTTTTTCATTTCTTTTTTATTACTTTATACCTGCTATTGACATGAATACTTGAATGAATTAATTAATACGAATTATGTTTTTTATTTTTATTATAATACTTTTATTGTTGTTTTTATTATTTTAGATGATTGTTAGTGATAATTATAATTTTCGGCTTATAGTTGTAAATATTGTATTATTGATATTGTATTGGGGTAACCTGTTAGGATTTCAAATGCAATGTATGAAAGAAATAATTAAATAAAATATAAAGATACGCCTTACATACTGTTTCATATATTTACAGATGACTGAACAAAGAAAACAGAAACAAAGGATTGGGTTGCTCAATTCCACGTCAGCATATCTCAATTTGCACGCCAATCTGCAAATGTAAAGGGGTATAAGCTTAGAATATTATAATGGGGTTCCAAGTTCGATTCTCGGCTTATAACGAGGATTTTTAAGCTTTTGTCCTGGGGGCAAGTCTACTAATGCGTTTTAGCACAATCGTAGTTGAATATCACTTCAGTAAGTGTGAAGTTGGTAGTGGATTCGCAATAGTATTAAAGTTTACCATTGATGACAGCAAAAGTGTCAAATTCGCTTTAAAATTGGCGAAATTTTACATTTGCTATCTCACGAAAAACTTTTGTTTCTGAAGTGATGTTGAACTGTTATTTTGCTAAAAGCATTAATGGGCCCCTGAAACTATTAGATAATTTTAAAAACTGTTTTATATACTTAATGTGTTTATACTGCACTTTACCTATTACTATTTTAATAGAAACTATAATAGTTTAAACGAATTTGTAAATGTAGATATTTAAATCTGTTTATTCCTCGTTATTTTATAGTTCTTTTTCAGACTTTTATTCTTGTTATTTTTTTTAAATCGAATCGTGTTTAATATATTTTTCTATTTTATTTCTTATATACACTTTTAGGATTGTATTTTCTAGCATTTACACGTTTTCGTTTTATAAAAACATTTGAATCTCTAGGAAATTTTCGAAATATCTTACCTCTCTACTTTTAATATTTACTTTTGGATATTTTTCATTTTAATATTAAATCTAAGTAAAAATAAGAGTAAAATAAATAACTATTATCTCTTTTACATGCATTTAGGTAAATTCTATCATTAAATAATCTTTCTTCACAACATTCAATCAAGGACTTAAAAATATCTAAATATATCTTACTATTGCTGTTAGAAATTGAATTTACAAACTGCCATCTAATGGAAACGGAGTGAACTTTTTCGTAAAAATAATTTAAAACGTTATTGTTATTTTAGACTAAGAACCAGGAATTTGTTTATATTGAAGTCGTTATAAGTGTTTGTGTTGAATATTGTTAATTCATGTTCATTTTATCGTAACCTACGGTGGTGTAGTGCAAGGTTAGTAAGTGACTTATTAATATAGAAATATATTTGACTAATAGTCTTAGCAAGTTAGTGTTCAACCATTTTTAGGTAGTAAGTGTTTTATTCTGCAATAATTGTATATTTGCGACGTGTTACTTCTGATTCATATCACGCCATCTATCGTATAAAAAAGTCGTTTTTCTGCACTTTTTAAGTAAGTACACGTTAATGGCTTGTAATTTATGAACACTAAGAATAAAATTTTGATATGTTACCGTTTCTTAATTCGAACATATCTATATATCAATCATTTAAGACTATAGTCTATTCGCGTTAAGTAAATAGCGACGTCATGATAATCAGAGGTCAAACTGACCAATGAGACGTGCGTAAATGAGAAAAGAAGTCACATTGACCAATAACAGACAACCCCTATAAAATCTCATTGGTTAAATCATGGAGATCTTGATGACGTCACTATTTTCTTAAAGCGAATATACTATAGTAAGAATTAAAGAGGAAAAAAGATACCAATATATCGATATTGTTATCTCTTTCCAATGCTTTGACACGTATTTTCCTTTAGATATATTTTTCATTCTGATGGGGTATATTTATGATAGTAATACTTTATTTGCGGATAAATAAAATTCCTTTATAGTTAAAAAAAGTAGGTAAATTAAATAAATTAGTATGGGAATGTTTTAGTCAATTATAAAACAATTCAACGTCATAGGTAGGTAATATTCGATAAATATTTCTATTAATTCTTAAAGAATAAATCTCTTTAACTTTTGAAAATTACATACCTGGGTTTTCAACTTAATTACACTATTAGACAAGTATAAAACAAAAAGTACTTAAATAATAAAAATATTGTTGAATTCGGAACGTAATATACATCAAAGTTAGCGATGGGCTATTAATCTGTCAATAATTATCCAAAATGTTTGTCATAAAATAACCTTCACCTTGCTAAAAGTGACTTTGGATATAATTATTATATCTGACATCGGGAACTGATAAATGTTTTATATACGTACTTATACATAAAGATGGGGATATGTGATCTCAGCCTACTCCTCTGTAGGGAAACAGGCGTGATGTGTATGTATGTATGTAGTTTTTATATATCAGTTAAACTAAAAAATCCCTCGAATACGATTTTTGATCATTAGTGAATTATAAGGAAAGAAATAATTTGTACTAAACTATGAATGTAGGGTTTAATTTATAAACAAAGTATTACCTTTGTTACCCGACGTTTCGGCCATGTTGCAATGGCCATGGTCACGGGTTAGCCAAAGTACAAAATTTCTTTTAGAATATTCTAGAAGCGTTGAAATGAGGGTAGACGGTTAATTCGAACATTTCGATTGAGGTGTAAACATTTTGCTCGAACGTCGGTTGACCTGTGATTGGCCATTGCAACATGACCGAAACGTCGGGTAACAAAGGTAATACTTTGTTTATAAAACATACGCGATAAGTCCAGTTTTCTTGTAAAATGAATAATAATAAAGAGTCTCTCAAAAATATAATGTAGGGATCAAAGTGTTGCCAATTCTTCTTAGTGACTTGTTAGTATTTGTTGTTGAAACATTCTAGGTTTTAGGAAGTTATCGTTATGGATTTTCTAGGGTTACTATCGGGTATTTACTGTAGTTAGTCTTTTCTAATCATGTGGTATTTTATTGTACTGTATATCTAATATGAAATGTTAACCTAATAACATTTTCTTGTCATATATTTGCACGATAGATCGATAGTGTCTTCGTTGTATATTTATCTATTTTCTATTAGTTTTATTTACTTGAATAACATTCCTGCACTTTATATACTAACAGATTTAATTTAAAAATTCTATATATATTATTTTCTTAAGTACTGAAGTTGTTTTCGAATGTAAGAATATTATTTTTGTATTTTCTTTTATTATTAACTCGTTTGATCTGTTTTAGATATATCATACTTATTTTGTATTTTTTATCTGTTTATAATAGAATATTTACTTCATAAAGATTCTGTTTCTTTAATTAAATAAATAATATGCTGTACATGTATAATTAATTTTTTAAATGGAAAACAATTATATAGTTACCGTTTTACATAAATTAGTAGATAGAATCATTATTGATCTTATATTATAAAATAAGTTCTACTATAGGTATCATGTTTTTAAATCATTAAAGAATTTCGCGGTTTAGGCAAATTAAATGGAAACTTCTGTTCTTTTTTTCTTTTATGATTGTTTATAACTATGTGTCTATATACGTAATAAAATGTATCTTAAATATATGTACGATAGGTGATTCTATTCTATGCGAAAAGAAATAAATTAATACCAATTGTGCAATATAATAGCGAATTTATGAATTTTGTCTTCAAACTTAATATACCATCATAAAATTACGTTTTCAACTAAAATATACATATTTCACCCTGTCAAAATTTTAGCAACTGAATTTTTATTAGAAAAATATAATGGTAAGATTGCGCTGCCATATTATATTAATATTTTAATTTAAAACTAATAAAATTCTGTAATATATTAAAAATTTTAATAGCACAAATTATGTTTATTAGGAAATTTTGAATATTTATCCTATATTGAGAGGTATGCAAAATGCAACATTTCTAAGATGTAGCATCGAGGTTCTGTCTACCATTTTAGGAATCATAGACCTGAAGAGACGCGGATCTACGTTATAATCACTTATCCGCATTTTCGAGCCGATAGGCATTTAACTTACGTTTTTGTGATCGCTAAGTGTATGAAATAATTATACATTATATTATAATGAGCACATTTTGTTTTAATAAATTTGGAATTGAAATGATATTACTGTGTTTTAATTCAATCAGACTATGTCAGTCCACTGCTGGACGTAGGCCTCCCCAAGGGTATGCAAAACACGATCACTCAAGACCCTTAGCCAGCCACTACCAGCGACCTTTTTAAGGTCATCGGTCCACCTAGCAGTGTCTACTAATGCATTCATCATCACCACGTAATATGTACTTGTTTTCTATAAATAAATACATATAATGTATATAATTATATAATCAACGACTAGACTGAAAGGCAGTAGAAAAGGCAGTAGAAAAGCGTAGTATATATATACTTAACTCTGCTACCACCGGGAATCCAACCCAAGACCTCAAGATTAGCGTTCAGTGGTTTACCGATCTCGCTACGGTGGGCGTTGTAGTAGGTTTTACAAAAACATCGTAAGGAAATCTACCTATTTCTCGGAATAGTAAAAGTCGATGTATGAAAATGGCGATACGGCTTACCTTTGTTCTATCTAGAATAAGTACCTCTGCTATTTTTCTTCTTTTTTTTAACTTAAATGGGTTCACTCTTGACCCTGTTTGCACCTCGAAGGAGGCGACAGACAGAGTCAAAGATGGAGCGAGCTTGCCCAGAAAATGCCTATGCACCCTAGTTTTGAACATCTGTGGATTAAATACTTCCGGAAATTCAGAGGCAGGCAGGGAATTCCATTCCTTACCGGCCCGCATTATGAATGACGCTTTAAAGCGATTTGTGCAAGCACGCGGTAGATCTACCAAGGTTCGGTGATGGGTACGATGGTATTACACTCGCAAACGCATTTTTTAACCCTTGCGTAGAAGGTTCGTGTCCATCTCCGATAAAAAGGCGAAGTTAACCAGATACTTAGTACTCAATGTACGAGCTGGCCATTTACAAGCTCATTACCCGTTCTCACAAGTACTCGCCATAATAGAGCCTAATATAGCTATTGCGGATATAGAGACGTTAACCTACTCCGCGTGGCTTAATCCGTGAAAGTGTTTGTTTTTCAAGTCTAAATTAGTAATATAAGCAATGCAGTGCAACAATATAGTTTCATAATTTATTTTTGTCGCGCTACATTAAGTCTTTCATATACCGGAAAACATTGCAAACAACGTGTAAACTATAGTCGGCGAATGTTAAGTCGCAAAATGCATGTGTATATTCTATTCTGTCTCTTACTTGGTGTGTATGCTGAAAGCGAATCGAGTTCGGAGCCAGTTGACACCTGCAATTGGGACACAGGTGGAATTGTAACGTTACCCGACCTGACAAGACTTTACATAAATGGTAAGTATAATACTAGGACGTAAGTACAATGATTAGCTGCCATTTCACTATCACTACATAGTATAAAACAAAGTCGCTTTCTCTGTCCCTATGTTCTTTTGTAAGCTTAAATCTTTCAAACTACGCAACGGATTTTGATGGGATTTTTTTTATTAGATAGAGTGATTCAAGTGGGAGGTTTATATGCATAATAACATCCATTAAATAGTGGAGTAGGCTATATATTTTATACTCGTGCGAAGCCGGAGCGGGTCACAATTTTTTTATAAAAGGCTACTAAGACTAAGGAAATGGAATCTTGGGCCATGGGGTAGTAACCTATCATAAACGTTCCATATGGCATCGCAATCCCAATATTTATGCTGAAAAGTGACCTAGAAGACCGTCAATATCAATCAATCAGCCTATGTAAGTCCACTGCTGGACATAGGCCTCCCCAAGGTTACGCCATAAAACACGATCACTCGTGGCCCTCAGCCAACCACTACCAGCGACCTTTTTCATGTCATCGGTCCATCTAGCAGGGAGCGTCCTACACCACGTTTATCGAGACGCGGTCGCCATTCGAGAACCGCTAGAAAATCGTATCGTAGTATTATTAAGTACCCAATGAACCCAAGTAGGTACTCAGCAAATAGGCCTTAAGAGATATATGGTAAACAGTCTCGCCATTAATTTGGTGTAGCTCAGTTGTTTGGACCTTGACTCGGTACAGGATTCAAATTGCACCTAAGTATGTAATTTGATGAATTTCTATGTACATTAGAATCGCAATAGAAAAAAAACATTTTGCGCAATACACTACAAAAAACATTTATCAATTACATTTACTTACAAAACATCGTAAGGATACCGCACCTGTCACGAGAACAGGGCCCAGACTCAGCATAGTGCTTGCAAATGCCGACATGCCAATTACCACCTGTCACATTTTGCGCAGTACTACATCTATCTACACTGTGAGGGTTCGTAAGGTGTTCCGTAGAATTACTACCTCCACGATTGCGGAGATGAAAAGCTGAACCTCTGACTGAGTTGTAAGGGTTAATGGGCGCCAACATGTTTGTCTTTATAGTTTTAAGAGATTCGCGATTTATACTCATGATTAATAACTAACGGGACTTATCGCGTATGTTTTTATATAATAAAGTTACCTTTATTAACCCGACGTTTCGGCTACGTTACAGCAGCCATGGTCACGGGCAGACTGCCGTGAATCTGAGTGACCATGGCTGCTGCAACGTAGCCGAAACGTCGGGTTAATAAAGGCAACTTTATTATATAAAAACATACGCGATAAGTCCCGTTAGTTATTAATCATGTCGTTGTCTTTATTAAATAATAATACATTTTACAGCATTCATGTCAACAGTGACCAACAAAACTTTTAACAGTGAAAATGAGGTTGTTGAGTCCACATATCTCGTAGATCAATGCCAGAAACAGTACTCACAATACGGCAAGGTAACTCTGTCAAACCTCTTCCGGATCTGGGACAACTAGCTGCCGTTCTGCATGTCGTAGAAGTCTTAAGAACTAGGGGTAAATAAATATTGGGCGATATGCTAGCAACCTGTCACCAATGTTCCGTTATAACATCGCAATCCGATGCTAAACAGTGCTAGGTAATATATATCTCCGAGGTTCTGTCCATCCCGAAAGGGAATTAAGGACGTGAATGTATACTTGTATACGTTATACCTCTCTTTATCCTATTCGTCAATTCTCAAGCGTCAGCAATTTAATCCATAGGAGAGATGACGGTTACATAGAGGTCGGTCCAATAAGACACAAGACAGTCAGATAGACGTCATATTGAAATAAAGTGACATTACACAACCGAGTGTGTTTGAAGAGGTGTATGAAGTGAAAATGGTTTTTGAGAATCGGTACAGATGGGGAATCATGATCACTGCCTACCCGTGTATATGGATTCGGGAGTAATGTATCATCAGGATGATGCCTACCCCAGTGGTTTTTTACAATAAGGGTCTATTTATACTGGTGAAGGGTTGAAACGCATCGAAACAGCTTAAAAGTAGTTATAGGAATAGCGCAGTATAAATACATTCAGTATAAATAACAGGTATTTTATCATCTTCACTCCATAGTATAAAAGAAAGACGCTTTCTCTGTCCCATTCAGTATATATAACAGTTTTTTTTATCATCTTATAGTGTCAGGAGCCCATGTCTTTTTATCAAATATTAGTTCAATATCACTTCAGTAGCAATATGAAGTTGTACGTGGGTTAGCAGAAGTGTCATTTTTTGCCTTAAAATGACGGATATTGTCACTCTTGCTAATCCACTACCAACTTTATTACTGAATTTCTTGATCAACGATTGTTCTAACACGCATTAGTAAACTTGGATCCCAGATCACACTGTCTGTCACTCTGTGTGTCCCGATCCTGACGAACCACTTTCGCTTCATTGACACTCATACACTCTCGGCCGTTATAGCTACTTCTAACGTCACCCTTTTCAAACAGACAAGCTCCGATCTGATTTAAGATTATAAATTCTTCGATGGAAACATTTTTTTACAAAATTGCACATATAATATTGTTAAAATTAAGAAAAAGGTTGTATCTAAATTATTTTATAACTTTTCAAATCTGTTTCAATAAAATACTGTGAAAATTCTGATGCTTTAACCTGTCATCCACTCTTTTGGTGATTAGAAACGTGAGCGTACATAAAACTTATCTTCTTCCGCCTTCTTCCATCTTCTTCGTTCTTCTACAGGTTACTAAGCGTCGCTACCACTACTTCCACGAAACTATAGCAGGGAATCCGTACCTAGAAAAGGCCCACATGTGGAAACAAGATGAGGTGCAACACAGAATTATAGACGGGACAGAGGTGATTCATTTATTTTTATGATCTCGTTTTTTATTTAACATTTTAACAATATAATCTTAATAAGAAATTGAATAGACATTTACAAACTGAAAACTAGTTAAAATAATTTTAAATTATCGAATATGTTTATATTATTATTTGATTATATATATAAAGTATTTGTAAAGGATCTTCGGAAATTAAGTATATTTGTTAGTGATTATAAATTAAATAAATCTACAAATTTTTCTCGAGTGGAGGCCGTGTCTCGGCAAACGTAGTGTAGGACGCCCCCTGCCAAGTGAACCGATGACCTGGGAGGAAGCAAAGGATACTCTGGGTGTCTTTTGCCATCTTTCTAAGGCGTTCGATTGCGTGCACCACAAAGCTCTGATCATGAAGCTTAAACATATATATGAAGCTTAAATATATATATAAGTATAGGTGATAGGGCACTAGATCTGATTGTATGTTACCTGAGGGGAAGGATCCAGAGTGTTGAATTCGGTGGAGCTCGATCGAGCGGCAGCTTGGCTGCTATGGGGGTTCCGCAGGGTTCCATTCTTGGGCCCTTCCTTTTCTTGGTCTATATAAATGATTTACCTAATTTAAGTCTGGGCCGATGCCACATGGTGTTGTTTGCGGATGACACTTCAATATTATTTAAAGTTAGTAGTTATATTTAAAGTTAGTAAGAAAAGACTAAACAGAAAGGATATGTAATGTGATTTCAGAGGTGGAACAATGGTTTATCTTGCTTTTAATTGTAATAAGACTAAATGTGTAAGGTTTACTTTGCCTAATGTTAGAGTTCAATTACTAGCATCGTAATTAATAATGTGCCTTTTGATATTGTGGGGTCCACTACATTCTTGGGACTCACAATAGACTCAAAATTAAAGTTCAGTGAGCACAGCGGTGGTCTGGCGAAAAGGCTAAGTTCTGCTGCCTACGTTGTAAAAAAAATTAGACACCTGACTGACGTGGACACAGTGAGACTTGTGTATTTTGGTTATTTTCATAGCGTCATGTCATACGGGCTTCTTTTGTGAGGCAATTCTGCTGATATTAATTCAGTATTTGTGCTGCAGAAGAGAGCCATTCGCTCGATCTACCGTATGGGCCCTCGTGAGTCTTTAAGAGATATGTTTAAGACAATAAATGTTCTGACTGTGGCTTCTCAATATATATATGACAACTTGGTCTATGTTAAAAAAAAAATTAATGATTACAAACTTGTAAGAGACATGCATAATTGTAACACACGCAATAAAAATAAATAGTATTATAGTGGCTCTTAAAAGAATAAACGATTCGTTTATGGGCCTGGGCATAAAAATGTATAACAAACTTCCAGAGTCTATCAAGTCCTTACCTTTAGACAAATTTAAAGTTCGCACTAAAGATGCTGAGGGAGAAGGGCTACTACACCGTTAAAGACTATATAAATGATGTTTTGTGACGTTTCATTTTTGTGTGGTCGTAGCTTCACGTTCCGGTTCTTATTGGGACTCTCCTTAAATTTGTTATAAAACACTATTTGTTGGATGTGAAGCTTTGATCATGTTCTAATGAATTATGTATTATTAAATTTAATGTACCCATTGTCTGCAGAGTTTCTTGGCATTTCTTCTCTGCAGAGTTTGTCTTTTCGAAGTGCCATTAGTTTTAGTTCGATTAATCTAAATAGATTTATTTTAAGAATAAGTTTTATGTTAATGACATATTTTTATGAAAAATGTTTTTTTTGACGTTCAATAAGTGATATTAATGTCCTAATGTTGAATAAAAGATTTTCATTTCATTTCATTTCTGTCCACTTTAAAATGGACTAAAGAAGCGAATGTATATGTATGGTTGCAGGTACCCCAAATTTTGGTGCCATACCAAGTGTTGTATGGTGAATCATGCGGCGGCGTCATCATTACTCCATCCTGGGTCTTAACCGCTGCACATTGTGGGTAAGCAGAGACTATACACTCGTAACATCTTAAGTTTTTACATACTTATACATTCACGTCCTTTAATCCCTTAGAGATGGACTGAACGTTTAAGACAGGATGTCTCCTAGGTCACTAGCAAGAATATTAGGGTTGTGATGTTGTAAAACATTGGTAGCTATCTCATCGCCCAATAGATGCCATTTACCTTTAGTTTTAGTTATTCGCCTCCTACGACATGCTTGGAAGAACGGCTTTCTTTTTACGTACTACGTCTGAAAGTGATTTAAAGATGTGTATGTATATATATGAATGAATTGATATTACAGAATTATATATTACATATCATGTCTCCTATGTTCCATTATCTCGTATATATAAAGAAAGAGAGAAAATACTTTATCCACTGCTTCAAATTACATTAAACACACAAACAATAAACATCAAGAATGATAACCATTTATGCAGTGAAAAGGTGCAACCTCAGTATACGAAGCAGTTAGGCAGCACCCGATATATTATTCCTTAAAATTATACCATTATACTTTCAAATTATACTCCTTTGACCTAAAAGATAACGTGTCAGGACCTGGCGTAATACCACCGCTGGCAGTAACCAATTAACTCTAAACCTTTCACAGGAAAGAAGACTACGTATACACCGGATCTGCAATCTTCTTGCAAGGTCTGGAAACTTACGTTTGCTTCCACTTTCCCCATCCGAACTACAACCAAGAGAGCCTTGGCTTCGACTTCCAACTCTTGATGTTGGCGACGCCGCTGAAGTTTTCGGAGCTGACTATGCCGGTGGCTATTGAGTCACTGGCTGAGTATACGCCGGGCGGGATGGCTGTGATCTCCGGATTTGGATCTATTCAGCAGTTTGTATTTTTTTTTAATTCTTTATTAAGCCGTTCACCACTAAGGTTATGTCGGCTGTAGTACAAACACTGATGACACGGCGTTTGAACTTTTTGTTGTTGCATCGCCATGGTTACACCAACGCCGCCAGCCGCTACAACCGAAGAAAAACGGAATCGAAGCTCCAATTCTTCTCTTCGTTTCGTTCCAGTTGAGGATCCAAATACAACTGACTAAATATTCAGCCGTAAATAATTATTTGTATTTTCAACTTTCACTAAGCTGCTGACTTTGTTGACGAACCATAGACGACTGTTGTAATAGTTTATTTTGATACATTCTATAACGGTTAGAGAAAACATCGTGAAGAAACCAGCTTACCCTTCGGGGTAGGTAATAGCTAGTGCCTATACACGGCGATACTGTTCACTACCTATCACGTTGGATGCTGTCTATATAGTGAAATAAGGGTCTTGAGTAACCCATACTTACTCATGCCACATCGCGTAGCTCGGTCGTTGGGGGTTTGGCTCTGTATCAGTGGGTACAGGGTTCGAACCTCGGAGAAAATGAAATGAAATTTTCAGAGTTTCTATGTACATTTTCGTAATAACCGTACATTTGCGTAATGCACCAAATACTACGGTGAGGGAAAACATCGCGAGGGAACCTACCTGATCCCCGAACAGGTAATAGTCAGTGCTTGTAAATGGCAACACGGCTTACCACCTGTTAGATTGAGCACTAACTATCGAGGTTCGAGGTGGCCATAGAATACTACCACCACAATTGCAGAGATGGACAACTGAACCTCTGACTACCCCGCAAGGGTTAATGACCGTAACAGTATTACACACCTAAAGGTTTCTTTTAAATATTTACAGAGCCGATCTTAATATGCAGCCAATATATTCTGAAGGATCAACAGCGAAACCTACAAACGTACGTATTCTTACATGCATACATACATACACATCACGCCCGATTCCCTGTATAGGGGTAGGCATGATCACAGATCCCCATCTGTCGCTTCATTGACACTCATACACCTCATACACACGGCGGATATAGGTACTTCTAACGTCACTCTTTTTCAATATGGCGTCTATCTGACTATCACATGTCCGCCCCTACGTAACCGCCCTTCCACTTCACTCAAATATATTCCTTTTGTTACTCTACTATCATTCATCCGCATAACATGTCCAAACCAACGAAGCATGCCCTTTTCAATCTTAGTCACTACATGTTCTTTCAAACCTCAACCTTCCCTCACACTATTTTTTACATAATCTTCGCATGTCATCCTTTTTGGGATAGACAGATAAAAAGGCAAACGCTTTCACGACCATTAACCCAAGCAGGGTAGTCAGAGGTTCAGATGTCCAACTCTTCAATTGCGGAGATAGACTAGAGATAGTCAGTAATCAATGCGCCAGATGGTAAGTCGTGTCACCATTTACAAGCACTGACTATTACTTGTTCGGGGAATGGGTAGGTTTCCTCCCGATGTTTTCCTTCATCGTAATATTATTATAGTTGTTAAATGATGTCCAGTGCTAATCTGGGACGTAAAAAGAATGCTAACTAGCTGCCGTTCATCCCGGCATGTTTACGAGGCGACTAAGGGACTAGGGATAAATGGAATAGATTGGGCGTTTTACAACCTGTCATCAGTGTTCCATATGACATCACAACCCCAGTATTTATGCTAAAAGTGACCTAGATTGCTAATAAGTTTCCGTCCACTCTGAAAGGGATTGATAGACGTGAATGTATATAGATAAAGACTAAAGACAAACGCATTCACGACCATTAACTCTTGAGGGCTAGTCAGAAGTTCAGGTCTCCATCTCCGCAATCGCGAAGGTAGTAATTCTATGACCACCTCGAACCCACGCGTGGCCACGTGTTGACCAGATAGTCAGTACTCAATGTTGTGGTCAGCCATGTCGCCATTTACGTGTACTACTACCTGTTCGGGGAAGGTAGGTTACCTCACGATGTATTCCCTCACCGTAGTATATACATTTTTTACGTTATTTCCAGTCATCGTTTCAGCACAAAATGGTCAATAAAGTTCGTATGGCTGTTGTCAAGTTAATAGATCTGAGAGAGTGCTTGGATCACCCAGACCTGAACTCGTTGATAGATGGCACCAACATATGCGCTGGAAATATGGGCTCTAAAGACGCTTGTAGTGTAAGTAGTAAGAATTTAAGACACTATTACAAGAATGGCTACATTGTTTTAGTTCCAAATTAGTGGCCAAATGCCGACCGGTCGTTTTCATAATGTAAACAAACATCTATTTGTTAAATAATTTAATTAAACATACGTATTATTGAATTATTTTAAATAAATAATAACTTAAACATACATATTTTTCCGACATTTTTATCATAAACAACGTTGAACTATTGATAAACAAATAGATTATTAGAAAATGATTAGAAATTGACACTTGACAGGTCTCCATTCTCACTAGCGCCCCTGGCGGGATAAAAAAGTGAGGAATGCTGCCATTGAACTAGCTCCTTGGTTTAATTAAGACTTGTGTTAAGGGTACTAGTCAAGGTATTGTTAAGAAATATATACTTATTATACATATATAGTACATATGATTCACAACCAGACTGGAAAGCCGAACAAAATCCGTGTTAGCTTTGCCTCCTTCGGGAATCGAACCCGAGACCTCACAATCAGCGTTCAGATGGTTAAGCAATCGCGGAAGTCTTTAAAACTTGGAACGATCCTGACAAATCTCTCTGATATACCTTCTCATACATGCTCGTCTGTTCTTCACGCTACGTACACCCGCCTTGAGAATAATGTCTCCAATTTGATCTATGTAAGTTCTACGCGGCCTACCTAAATTTTATTAATACAAAAAAAGAAGTCAAACGCGTTCACGACCATTAACCCTTGCGAGGTAGTCAGAGGTTCAGGTGTCCATCTCCGCAACTGCGAAGGTATAGTCTGGCTAACGAAAGTAGATACTGAAAAAGCGCGGCAAATTTAAAATATATTAGCATTGCAACCCTAAAATAAAAAGGAAAGTCGGAACAACTCACTTTGATACTTTGACATTTATTTTTATTTTACTAGTGGATACTTGCAATTTTGTCCGCGTTATGACGTGATTAAAAGTAGCTTATATAACTTGTTATCTCTTTATTAACTCCATACCATACATTACACGGATACGACACTCCATTGTAGCGTATTAAAGAAACAAAAAGAACAAACAAAAAATAACTTATACGAATAATGTACTTACTTAATTAAAATAAAAAAATATCAAGACATTTTACGCAAGTCAACCTAACCTAACTTTACGCAAGTCAACCATAAAGAAACATCAATAACACGCCAACTTCGGCGTCAGAAATAGGAATACCATACACTAATTCTGATTTTACCAAATTTTTCGGAAAATAGACACAATTTAATTTTTTTTTAAGTAAAATTGTTAAGTTTTTCCCTACCTAATTAGTTAATACATAGTGTACCTAATTACTTAAGCTATTTATTAGACCAACGTAAGGCTTACTGTAGCTCTTGAAATGATCCAACACGTAGATACGAAACGTATTTTCGATTAACACAATTTTAGCAGACGTACGAATTTTTAAAACTCATTTTATAAAATGTTCAAAATGAGTTTGTTTTAAAAATGCCTTTTTGGAATTACTTGTTCCTAAGTACTTTCTACTTCAAATACCCCAAATTGTAGGGTAAGTATCCGATGGTAGGAACACTTTAGTGTTGTCATATAAAAAGTTTGCAAAATTATCCAGTATCTACTTTCGTTAGCCAGACTATAGTAATTCTGTGGCCATCTCGAACCCACGTGTATCAATCGAGGCTGAACAAATAGGACCTTTCACTGATATTTCATTTGGCATCACAAACCCAATATCCATGCTCAGTAACCACGAATATGTTTTGATGTCTCCAAGGTTCCGTCAACCCCGAAAGGGATTAAAGGACATAAATGATGCATGTCTTCTCAGTGTAAGATTGTCAGACGCGAAAGAGATCTATCAGGATCCTGACAAAAGGGGATCCATGATATCTACGCCTCTACAGGGAATCAGGCGTGATGTGTATGTATGTATGCATGTATGTTGGGTGCTGTCGGAGGATCAGTGATGCTGCTTAGCTGCATCAAATACTGAGACAGCACCTTTTCACTGCATCAAGTGCCTACTCCTTATACGTACGACTTTTGTTGTTGTATCAAAGTGTGTATAAATAGTGTTATGTTAAAATGTGTATGTATAGCAGTGAACAAATGTTTTTCTTTCTTTCTTTCTATGTGTTCTTCTCAGGGTGACTCAGGAGGTCCGCTGGTGTATAAAGGGAAGCTGGTGGGAGTGGTATCTTTTGGACTCGGCTGTGGTATGGAGAATATGCCAGGAGTTTACTCCCATGCGCCGATCGTGAGAGCTTGGATAAGAAATGTCACCAGACTGCCGCTTTGAAAAAGATTCGATATTGTATTTCAAGAAAATGAGAAGTTAGATTATATAAATAAAGCAGAGTTTCCTTCATTTATTATTGACGTCATTAAATACGGTTTGCAAAGCATGTGTTGATTATATATTTTTTGTTAACAATTATTTTTAACTAAAAACTGTTTTTAAAAAGCCGCGTTAGGGAAATTGTGGTTTAAGTAAGTATTTCGAAGTCGATAAAAAAATGTGTCAGACATTGTTGCAGAGATCAGTTAGATCTTAGAAAAACTTACAAAAATACCAATAAAACAATAAAAATTACGAAATTTTAATACCGTTTAATCATATTGTAATGTTATTCGTAATTTTTTTTGCTTAGTTACTAATTCCTGTTTTTGTGACGTCATTTTGGAACATTTGTAATAAACAAACGTGCATTCATATTTATACCTTATCTATATATGTATATATTGCCTATATCTTTCATGTTGCAATAGCTGAGGTCACGGGTTAATTTACGTTTAAAATTTTCTTGTTGTGAATTAAAAACTGAAACATATTACGTATTTTTTGTTCCCAATTGCCTTTTCCTATACCTAGTACTATGATCTATACATACACGCATTCACGACAGTATAACCCTTCCCAAAGGGTAGTCAGAGTTAGACTGACTACCATCTTTTCTTCTTCCCATTTCTTTCCTGCAGGATTTTCCTTTAGAAAATGCCAATAGATTTTTTTACTTTTTGAACATTTACTAATTTTAATGACATTTTTTTCATGTGAATATGTTTTTTTTTTTACTTTCAATAAGTGATCTTCTGATCCTTATGTTGAATAAAAAGTTGTGATGGTCTTTTGCTCGAAATTTACTTTGTAACTAATAATCTATATCAAAAGTGACAGGTGGTAAACCGTATCGCCGTATACAGGCACTGACTATAGGCTTTTTCAAGAAATAGCTAGGTTTCCTCTTAATGTTTTCCCACACCCAAATCACACCAATCTAGACGATCACCCATAAAGACACTTCTTACACCCGCTTTGCTTAACTTCGGTGATCGATTTAGAACCGGTGCATCACTGAAATATTGTGATTAATAATAATAATATTTGGACAATACGACACGAATTGAAGTATCCGCTTGCTAAATACATTTAAGACTTGCGTTAAGGGTACTAGTCAACGTATATTTAATAAATATATACTTATTATATATAGATCAATACATATATGGCATATATGATCAACGACCAGACAGGAAAGCAGAATAAAAGCGTAGTTCTTAACTCTGCCTCCACCGGGACTTGAACCCGGAACCTCAAGGACGTTCAGGTGGTTAATCAATCGCGGCACGGAGGTCGTCAAGTGTCTTATACCTGTGATTAAGACATAGTTTTTTTAATTCTTTAATATACTTTTCACAAGCAATATATGTGAGTGAAGTGGAAGGGCAGTTACGTAGGGGCCGGCCTAGTAATATATATGACAGTCAGATTTACGCCATATTGAAAAAGGGTGACGTTGGAAGTACCTATAACCGTATGTATGAGGAGGTGTATGAGTGGCAACGAAGCGAATGTGATCTGTCAGGATCGGGACAAATGGAATGAAATGGAATCCGTTTCTCTGCCTACCCCTTTACAGGGAATCAGCGTGATGTGTATGTACTATTCACCAATAAGGTTATGTTGGCACAAGACTAATTAAAAAATACTTTCCAATCATACATACACATCACGCAAGATTCCCTGTAGAGGGGTAGGCAGAAATCACGGATCCCCATGTGTCCCGATCCAGACAGACCACTTCCGAATCATAGATGTTCAAGTATTAACATATGCTTGTACCATCGGCAAGGTAAGTATAAACTGTTTGTTGTAGTAGACGACTAAGGGACTAGGTTCAATGATATCTATTAAGATATGGAGTATATTTTGTCAATAATATTTCAAATAAACATATTTAAGTAAGCTAAAACTGTATGTGGAGATATATTATCTACGACTTTGTTTTTTTCTTTACGTATTCTGTGTAATTATTTGTTAATCTATGAAATTTACCAATCTTTGGAAACCATTTCGTTTTAGGTTTTATTTTTCTAAAAAACTGTAATATAAAAATAAATCTTTTGTTATTTGGTATTATTTTCGTTGTTTTTGTAAAAAAAATAATGTCTTTCAATTCTTAAAGTATACAAAAAGGTCAATAACTCAAATCTGAAATCAAAAACATTTAGAAGTATGCAGGTGTGATGCTGAAATATTTGTTTATATTTTACTTATTCCACTCCGGTCTGGGTAAGTTATTATAAGAGGCTTGCAACCTACCACCAATGTTCCATATGACATCACAATCCCAATATGCTAAAACCTTAAACCCCGAAAGGATTTGAAAGAAAAAAGGCAAAACACTTTATTCAATGCATAAAGAGCATTTACATAAACACAAACATTAAAAATCAAATCTTGATACAGTGAAAATGTCGTAAATATATATAAGTGCCAGTGAAACAGCGCATACAGGACACGGCGATACAGTTCACCACCTATCACGTTGGGTGCTGTCTTTTAATGAAACGCTGGATTTGAGTGGCTAATACCTAAAATGCCTTCGAAATCTTGGGAATGGAGACTCAATCTTCAGTCACTATAAAAAAGTAAGTGAGCAAACATGAGTTATGAAGCGTAGTTATTATGAATTAGTATGTATGAGTATATATGCATGTTTTATCTACATACATTCATATATTGACGTCCCCCCGCGGGATAGACAGAGACTATCGATCGTCACCTGGAACGATCCTGACAAATCTGTCTTGCTTCACACACACATAAACCTTCTCACACATGCTCTTCTGTTCTTCATACTACGTACAGCCGCCTTGAGAAGTCTCCAATTGGATTTGTATAAGCTATGTTTCATCCATATTATATGATAAATCAAAACATATTATAAGATTATAGAAAGAATTATAATTATAGAAGAGCATGCTTCGATGGTTTGGACATGTTATGCGGATGAATGATAGCAGATTGACAAAAAGAATATATATATGAGTGAAGTGGAAGGGCGGTTACGTAGGGGCCGGCTTAATAAGTCATATAACAGTCAGAGAGACGCTATATTGAAAAAAGGTGACGTTAGGTGTACCTATAACCGCCGAGAGTGTATGAAAAGATGTATGAATGTCAATGAAGCGAAAGTGGTCTGTCAGGATCGGGACAAATGGGGATCCGTGATCTCTGCCTACCCCTCTACAGGGAATCAGGCGTGATGTGTATGTATGTATGTTATATGCCTTTCCACCCCAGCAAAGTCCCCCTTGAGGTCCCAGAAGTATGATGAGGAGGTCCAAACGGGTGACCCTCGACCGGAGCCCTATTCTCTAAATGTGGAGCCCGGAGAATATACCGACATTGAAAACTACCCATATCTTGTGCAAGTATGAACGTTATAATATCTTTTTTTTATTCTTTAATAAGCCATTCACCACTAACGTTAGGTCGGCTTAAGTACAAATGATGCCACGTCGTTTGCACTTGTTATTCAGTTGCCATGGTTACACCAATGCCGCCAGCCGCTATAACCGAAGAAAAATGACGAAGCTACAATTCTGCTCTTCCTTGTTCTTCGGTTCGTTTCAGTTGAGGATCCAAATATTATCCCGAAGTGTTGACGCATAATGGCATTCCAGAGACAACTAGCGCCATCTACGCAAAATACTTAACAACAAGATCTAATATCGACATTATGATTAGTTCTAACATTCCTCGATGTTAATTAGGTTCGAGTGTGTGTCGCCTCACGGCACTACGATTTGTACTTGCTCCGACGAATATACATACTTTCTTGATCTTCCGTCTTTAAATTATAAGCCAGATCGGCACAGCAGAATACAGGCGATGGAAAAAAGTCATACTGGAATTAGCCGATTCACCAGAACCTATTAAATTCCCCAACATTTTGGACCTTCAGAGCCGAACGCATCATTGGATGAATCGATATACTACCGCCGGCGAGCGAGAAGTATCCTTTACATAAATTCCTACCTTTCCGCTTCTTGTTCTGATACTGTGCTTAACTTATAGGTTTCGCGTGCCGCTTTCCTGTATCATCTTGCCTGCATCGAACCGTGAGTGTTTCATTCCCATAATCAGCCAAAATGAGCAAATCACCAACTTCTAGACTTACCCTCGACATAAAGATTTTGCCCGATTTAGTCAGAGAGCGCGGCGTTATTAAGGGGCGTTTAACATTGTTTATTAAGTATTTGAATTCTTTAGATGATTCATTAACAGCTAGTCAATGTTCGGAATTAGAGTTACGTTTAAATAATGCTAGAACGCTACTTTCTGAATTTACCTCCATTCAGAATAGTTTAGAGAAAATTGTTAATGAAAATGAATTAGAATCACATTTAGAGTATCGAGAATCATTTGAAAACTCATATTATTCTGCTATGGGTAAGGGTCAGTCTTTGTTTGATGAATTCAGTGCGAGTGGCAGTTCTAAATGTACGCCTAGTAGCAGTAACGTGTCTTTGAAGTTGCCAGTCATATCTCTGCCTTCATACGATGGGAGGCTGGATGATTGGCTTGAGTTTAGGGATAGTTACGTTTCAATGATTCATAACAATCTTGGGTTAGATAATATACAGAGATTTCATTACCTAAGGTCAGCTCTGAGAGGGAATGCAGCTCAGATTATAAAATCGATCGAGTTTACTGGTGACAACTATATCGTAGCTTGGGAACTCCTTGAGGATAGGTACAATAACAAGAGTCTTCTAGTTTACAATCACACAAAAGCATTGTTTTCACTACCGTCTGTTCAAAAGGAATCACCCCACCTTAATAAGGAAACTCATCGATTCAGTCGTAAAGAATCTGCGCGTGCTAGAATCATTAGGTCAGCCTGTTCAGTATTGGGATACCCTCATAAACTATTTCGTTGTCTCCAAGTTAGACCCCGTTACGTTAAGGGAATGGGAACAATATAAATTAAATAAATTCCATAATTCAGACGAAGATATTAAATTCGAAACTATGAGGTTATTTCTGAAAAATAAAGCAGAAATGTTGGATATGACGGCAACCAAGTCTAGTGTAGGTACAAATCAGTCACATTTACATAATACGCATACAAATAGCGCAGTTTTGACTCGCAAAACATTCTGGCAGTAAGAATGTTGGGCAACCTACTTGCTCTTTATGCGGTAAAAAATCATTCGCTTTACGCCTGTGAGAAGTTCTTAGCTATGGATGTGAGCGAGCGCAAAAGGTTTGTCAACGGGAAGGAGTTGTGTCACAATTGTTTGAGAGCAGGCCATACAGCACAACAGTGCTATTTTGGGCCCTGCCGCCAGTGTCATGCTAAGCATAACAGTCTGATCCATGTAGATACCACTTTATTGTCTGCAGATTCTCTGGTTTCGCGTAATTATAACCAGGAGTCATTGGGTTCAGTTGTGGCTAAGGACAACGCTGCGTTACCGGCAGTAGATTCACTGAGTTCGCATCAATATACTCACGAATCTATCTCAAGTTTGGTGAGCAATAACAATCACACTTTGAAACAGGTTTTGCTATCTACAGCTATCATTCGCGTTATAGGTAGTGATGGCAAATACCATACAGTTAAATGTCTTCTCGATAACGGATCCCAACACTGTATTATAACACATGCATTGTCTAAACGTTTAAATACACAAAATAAACAGTCCACTCATCAAATCGTAGGAGTAGGTAACTCAGTCATCAACTATACTGAAACCTGCAACATAACATTTATGTCACTTGACAATAAATACAAAAAAACGTATCAATTGTTTTGTTTTGCCAGTAATTACAAGCTTCACCCCTTATTTAGGTCCTGACAGCGTATCTGTACCTAAACATATATCTTTGGCCGACCCGGAATATTTTTCTACATCAGACATAGACATTTTGCTGGGTGCGAATGTATTCTGGGAGCTACTTCTTGATGGAAGAATCAAGCTAACTTCCGGCGCTTTTCTTCAAAATACTAAATTAGGGTTGGATAATTGGAGGACAAGTCAGTACAAAAACTCCACATCACACTTCCAACTGTATGCACAGTTTAAGTATGTCTGCACTTGACAGTCAACTCAGAAAGTTTTGGGAGGTTGAGCAAACACTAGATTCACAATCAAAGTACATCTCACCCGAAGATGCAGCTTGCGAAGACCTGTTTGTAAATACAACTACACGCACAAGTGAGGGCCGTTTTATTGTAAAGATTCCATTCAAATCAAGCTGTAATGCACTAGGTGAGAGCTATAGTTTTGCGAAAAAACGTTTTCTTGCACTTGAACGCAAACTAAGCCAAAACACACTACATAAACAAATGTATAGTGCATTCATTAAAGAGTACTTAGAATTGGGTCACATGACACGCATAGATAGCAACAATATATCTACACCTTGCTATTATTTACCTCACCACGCTGTTTTTCGTGAACAAAGCCTAACAACGAAGCTTAGGGTAGTCTTTGACGGGAGCCAAAAAACCACAAATAACAATAGCTTAAATTGTATTCAAATGGTAGGCCCACCTCTTCAAAATGATTTGTTTGAAATTCTTTTACGCTTTAGGCAATACAAATATGTAGCCTGCGCAGACATTGAGAAGTTTTTTAGACAAATTTTAATTCATGAAGAACATCAACCATACCAACTTATACTGTGGCGCGAAGACCAGTACTTTCCCACTTGAAACTTTTTCAGCTGAGAACTATCACTTACGGCTGTGCATCTTCTCCTTACGTATCCAATAGATGTTTACGTCAATTAGGTTTAGATTGCGATGACGAGGAGGTATCACGTGTGATCTTGAATGATTTCTACGTAGATGACGTGATAACGGGCCATGATTGCAAAATCAAACTAGCCCAGCTATGCGAAAAACTGAACAAGGTGTGCCAGTCGGGTTGTTTTCCTCTAAGGAAATGGATGTTCAATACTGGCATTACCCCCTCCTTTGTGGAAGGGAGTAATGACGAAATCAAGTGCCTTTCCTTGGATGAAAACTATTCAAGCAAAACTTTAGGTCTGGGCTACTTTAATAGAAGTGACGAGTTACATTTTGTCTCCAAGTTGGATACGAACACTTGTAATATAACTAAGCGCACTATGTTGTGTATTGTGTCCCAAATTTACGATCCTTTAGGTCTCCTAGGGCCCGTCGTGATTGTCGCCAAAATATACCTTCAGCGTCTCTGGCTAAGCAAAGTAGGTTGGGACGATCCGTTGCCACAGAGCGTAGTCGCAAGTTGGAGTGAGTTTATACGTTCCCTTAGTAACTTACCTACCGTTCGCATACCCAGGCGAGCTGTGGGCGACTCACCGCTGTTTCACGAACTTCACTTGTTTACCGACGCGAGTCAAGAATCATACGGGGCGTGCGCGTATATACGTACCTATAGTGGCGACGGCAGCGTGACTGTTAAGCTACTTTGCGCTAAAAGTAGAGTAGCGCCTCTAAAATCACTTAGCATACCTAGGTTAGAATTGTGCGGTGTTTTAATAGGTGCTAGGTTGCTCACTAAAATTAATAAGGCGTTACGTATTAGCTTTGATAAGACAGTTGTTTGGACAGATTCTACAATAGTTTTAGGTTGGTTTAAGAATGTCCCCTCATTTATTGAAAACTTTTGTTCAGAATAGGGTTGCTGAAATTCATGATTTAGCTAACGGTGCAATATTTTCTCATGTTAGCGGGAAACAGAACCCGAGCAGATATTTTATCTAGAGGTTACACCTTAGATAATTTGATTTCATGTGATATTGTGGTGGAATGGACCAACATTTTTGCAGCAACAAATTATAAATTATTCGTTAGATGTTGGTATACTCGAATCTGAATTACCTGAGACAAAAATAAGAGATGAGAAATGTTTACACGTAGAGTCGTCGGGAGTGCATTATTAACATTCACAGATTTTCGTCATTCATTAAGACTTCAGCGCACTACATGTTACGCTTTAAGAATTTATTCACAATATACGTTTTAGGCACAATCGAAATAATGGTGCATTGTCATTGATGGAAAGATGAACAATGCCTTGCATGTACTTAGCAAAATGGTACAGTTGCAGTCATTTTCCAATGAATAATCTTGCTTTGCTTAATAAGAAGCAAGTTAGATCTCGAAGTTTAGCTAATCTGAGCATTTTTCTGGATGATAAGGGCATTATTAGGGTTGGCGGAAGATTGACAAACTCATATCAGTTAGATTACGAAAAAAAACATCCTGTTTTGTTGTATGTGTAGCAAGCACTATTTTACACAGCTGCTTTTCAGTCATACACACAAATACCTACTCCATTCTGGACCACAAAACATGCTTTATAATATCCGGTGAAAGGTGGTGGCCATTAGGTGGTTAGAAATCTGGGCCAGAAAAAACTGTGAGCGCGGTGCGTAAAATGTTGCCGTTTTCAAGGGAAAACTTTTACAGCCCATTATGGGAAACTTACCTGTAGAGAGAGTGACTGCTAGCTTTTTCCCTTTGCTCATGTCGGAGTTGACTATGGAGGTCCTTTGTATATACTTAATAAAAAGGGGCGTGGCTCTAGACTTGAAAAATGCTACTTATGTCTGTTTGTTTGTCTAACTACAAAAAGCGTACATTTGGAACTCGTTACTGGGCTGTCAACTGAATATTACCTTCTTGCTCTAAAGCGCCTGATTGGCCGCCGTGGCCGGCCCATTTCCATTTTATCGGACAATGCTGGAGCGTTCACTGGTGCGGCTCGTGAATTTTCAATTTTCTTGCAAAGGAATTCAAATGCTATAATTAATTATGCGTCAACAAACGACATAGAGTTTAAGTTTATTCCCCCTTTGTCCCCCATTTTGGCTCATTGTGGGAACGAGGTATTCGTTCATGTAAGGATCACATTGCTCGCGTGGTAGGCAGGGCTAATATGACGTACGAGGGGTTCAGCACAGTTTTAGTACAAATTGAAGCTGTCCTGAACTCCCGTCCTATGTGCTCCATGTCCACAGACCCAACCGACCTCTCCGCACTTTCACCGTCGTACTTTCTCATTGGACGCCCTCTGACCGCACCTGCCGAAGAAGACGTGAGCCAAGTACGAATGACTGCCCTCAGCCGGTTCAAAAGGATCGAGCAAATACGAAGACACTTCTGGTATAGATGGCACAAGGAGTATCTTAGCGAGCTTCAAAAAAGAGCGAAATGGACGAAAGATGGAGATGACCTTAAAATCGGCATGATGGTGCTACTCAAAGATGACAACTTGCCCCCCATGCAGTGGCGCCTGGGCAGGATAACTGCTATCTTTCCAGGAACTGATGGTGTAGCACGAGTGGCCAACGTACAAACAGCAACGGGCATCTTCAAGCGCTCATTTGCCAAACTATGCCCCCTGCCAAGTGACTATTAATTGAAAACTGGAGTTTTCAATGCGCGGGAGAATGTTGACGCATAATGGCATTCCAGAGACAACTAGCGCCATCTACGCAAAATACTTAACAACAAGATCTAATATCGACATTATGATTAGTTCTAACATTCCTCGATGTTAATTAGGTTCGAGTGTGTGTCGCCTCACGGCACTACGATTTGTACTTGCTCCGACGAATATACATACTTTCTTGATCTTCCGTCTTTAAATTATAAGCCAGATCGGCACAGCAGAATACAGGCGGATTGGAAAAAAGTCATACTGGAATTAGCCGATTCACCAGAACCTATTAAATTCCCCAACACAAAGCACACATATTTAGCCAGTTTGGCATCACAATTGACTGATTATTCAGCCGAAGATAATTATTTGTATTTTCAACTTACACTTAGCTGCTGACTTTGTTGACGAGCCATAGATGACTGAATATCTTTATTAGCATGAAAATTAATAATACATACATGTATATAAGTGATACATACATACAAGTCACGGCCGTTTCCCTTTAGCGGTCACGGATCCCCATGTGTCCGGATCCTGACAAACCACTCTCGCTTCATTGTTGTTATGCTAGAGCCGGTATTCGAAACTAGGCCTTTTCTCATAAGAAGTCAGAGGTCTTCACTTTAATACTTAATTTACATATAGAATGATAACTGTGTATGTATATGGTGATACGGTTCACTACCTATCACATTGGGTTCTGTCTATCTAATCAAACGCAGGCTTTGAGTGACCCATAGCTAATATACCTTCGAAATTTCGGAGATGGGCACTGAAGCCTCTGACTTCCCCGGCACAATAAAAAGGGAGTGTGTACACACAAGTCGTGAAGCGTATGTTTTATGTATTTCAGTTGGTGCGAAGGTCAAACCATAAGTTGTTCTGCGGAGGCAGTATTTTGGCGAACAGGATAATTCTTACCGCCGCCCACTGTGCTAGCATGTAAGTATAGTATAGTAACCGCGAAGCCTCCTGGCACGCGCTGTCATAAAGTCAGAGTGAAATGTTTTAAAGTCAATATAAGTACAAGTACAGTAAATCATTGAAAGACAAAACATTTGTCTGACACTGGTGGTCTCTTAATATTACAATTTTCGAATTGAATGCACATCAAAAATATTGAAATGTACACCAAAAAATAGCTAAACGCACAGCAGAGGTTAGGTTTGGGTTGGGACTGTTTCATTTTAGTGTACAATTCAATATTTTAAGAGTACATTTTCGTATTATACGATGTTCCTTTAAACACTATCCTTACAATTCTACTGTTGGTTCGGAAGCTCTGGCTCGGAAAAGAATCGACAAGAAAATCCGGCTTTCAGGATTTTATTCCCAGTGCCAGTTAAAAAAATACAAAATTAAAAATAAACAAAAATACACATAACTTGTTTTTTTTTGCACATTTAACTTAGATGCACTAATTACCAACCCTCCAATCTCGTAGTAAGCGTCCGCGACTATAAAATGCAGGGCTCCAAGTTCACTAACGCTTTTTGCAAAATATCACTTCAGGAACGTAGTAATTTTAGTAATTTTTTTACTGGATAGCAAAAGTGTTACACTTCACTCGTCATGAATGGTGCAATTTTAATCATTTGCTAATCCACTACCAAGTTCACACTATTACTGGACTAGCGACCCCGCTCCAGCTTCGCACTTCTGGCTATTTAATGGATGTTATTATACATATAAACCTTCCTCTTGAATCACTCTATCTATTAAAAAAACCGCATCAAAATCCGTTGCGTAGTTTCAAAGATTTAAGCATACAAAGGGACATAGGGACAGAGAAAGCGACTTTGTTTTATACTATGTAGTGATGTAACATTGAACTACGATTCTGAGACTTGGCCTCCTGGCTCACGCCATGGAGTAATTAATAAGAGGAGGGAGGGGAGGGGAGATATTCCAACCAATTAAAGCACGGCATTTTGTGAGACAAAACATATGTATCTTATTTCTACTACAAATTTTTAGACTCCGCACCAATTAAAGACGCCATTTAGACACTGCAACGCGTAACGGGGACCGCTCCTTTCACCGGGTCCTCTTTATATTAGGTCATAAAAGGTGCGAGTAGTATTACCAATTGCGTGCTCGCTCGCACTTAGTAGCTTTATGGGACCATAGTGATTCATCGTATTTTTAGCCTAGAGCTTAGCACTTTTATGACTGCACGTGCTAGGAAGCTTGGCAGATGCTATAAGTATTAGTTCCGTATACTCTAATAACAAATAGATACGTGACTTATCATCTCTTTGATCCTTTTTTAATATTATTATCGTGGCTCTGAAAAATGAAACACAGGTTTCTAGTTCATTATTCATTTGAGTACGTAGGACTTTTCCCTCGACATGCCGAGCAGAAAAGCAGCTATAAAGCAATATTCCTAAACCCAAAGTCATGCGACATCAACCAATCAATCGGCCTTTGTCAGTCCACTGCTGGACGTAGGCCTCCCCAACGTAATGCCATAAAACACGATCACTCGTGAAACGTAACCAAGCATGGTTTAAAATCAATTAGAGAATAGTCTTCGTCGAGACTGCTTGTTAGAGAAAAGTCTTTCCAGGACCATGCTTGTTAGAGAATAGTCCTTTTTAGGACCATGCCTGTTTGAAAATAGTCCTTTTCAGGAATCCTTGTTAAAGAACAGTCCTTTCCAGGACAATTGTTGTTAGATTATAGTCCTTTTCAGGACCTTGCTTGTTAGTGTATAGTCCTTTTAAGGACCTTGCTTGTTACAGAATAGTCCTTTTCAGGACCTTGCTTGTTACAGAATAGTCCTTTTCAGGACCTTGTTTGTTACAAAATAGTTCTTTTCAGGACTATGCTTGTTTAGAGTTTAGTCTTTTTCAGGACCATGCTTTTTAGAGAATAGTCCTTTTCAGGACCATGCTTGTTACATAATTGTCATTTTCAGGAACATGCTTGTATAAGAATAGTCCTTTTGAGGAGATGCAGTTTTGAGAATTGTCAATTTCATTACCATGAACGCGTTATGTTATTGAATAGAAGAATAAACAATGAATTGCTGTGCTAGTCTAGGAGGCAAATACAATTTCACGGTATAGATAGCCAGATAGTCACTCAATGTGACAGTCGGTAAGCGATGTCACCATTTACAAGCACTAACTATTGTTCGGAGAACAGGTAGGTTTCCTCACAATGTTTTCCCTCACCGTAGTAAGTATAACCTCAATCTTTTATTCCGCAGGTATCCATTAGACGAATTAGACGCTCGATATGGCACGTCTCACTTGAACAAGGCCGGATCAGTGACGAAATTAAAACGCCATCTAGTGAGTGAGTGTTGGAGCTACGACAGATGTGACATCGCTCTGCTATTGACAGCTGACAATATGTTCAAAAACAAACATTCGTGGGTTCGGCCCGTATTCATAGCGAAGCCAAATTTGATGGTTCCGGATGAAAGTCTTTGTACTATTGTAGGCTGGGGCAAAGATGATGTGAGTACCTCTTTGTAGAAAGATACAAATACATTCACACCCTTCAATCCCGTTCGGGGTGGACAGAACCTTGGAGATTCAGTATCTCCTAGGTTACTTATTAGCATAAATATAAGGGGTTGTGATGTTATATGGAACATTGGTGGATGCCAATGACCCCCGAGTCCCTTAGTCGCCTCTTACAACATGCCGGGATAAACGACAGCTAGTTAGCATTCTTTTTAAGTCACAGACAAGTACTGGTACCACAGATAATACAGACAAGCAGCGAAATTGTTGTTTGCAAATAGTGCAAAAAGAGCCTCAATTTATTAACAGGAATAAAATATAGTAATGTGCACGTATAATCCAGTATGTAAATCGTCTTCTATATTATCGTCTCCAAAGTTCTCTCCATCCCGAAAGGGATTAAAGGTCGTGAATATGTGTATATGATTTTTTTATCTGTGTTAACGTTTTAGCTAAGAATTAACCAATATTAACAGGATCACGGAAAAACATCAAGCACTCTACGCCACGCTCGCATCAAGACGATCAACATACATACGTGCAAACGGATATATAAGGACGAGTACATTGACGAAAGCATGATATGCGCCGGAGATATAGTTCAACATCCGTTTGGTAAATCACTACATAGTAGAAAACAAAGTCGCTTTCTCTGTCCCTTTGTATGCTTAAATCTTTGAAACTACGCAACGGATTTTGATGCGGTTTGTTTTAATAGCTAGAGTGATTCAAGAGGAAGGTTTATATGTGTAATAACATCCATTAAATAGTGGAGTAGGCTATATTTTATACCCGTGCGAAGCCGGAACAGGTCGCTAGTATACATATATACGTACGTTCGTACGTGCTCACGACCATTAACCCTTACGGGGTAGTCAGAGGTTCAGGTGTCTCTGCAATTGCGAAGGTAGTAATTCTACGGCCGCCACCTCGAACACACGTGTTAACCAGTTAGTAGTCAATGTGACGGGTCGCTAGTATATACATACAAAGAAACACTTTCACGTATGTTATATTCCTGTATGGTCCCTCTCGAGTCCATATCCATAATTTCGGAGAATTACTATTCTATGGTCAACATAATTTTTATTTTTTATACCTTCAGCGACCATCAGTCCTTCTGCATACGTCACCAGCCCAAGTTCAGCATGCAAATTTTTTTTAATGTCGGTTACTTTAGTTCTCTGGCGTATCACCTCATTTCTGATGCGATCTACCAGAGAAACCCCGAGCATCTTCCGCTCCGAGCGACCTTGAATTTGTGGGCTAGTCTCATATTAAAACATATTTTTATTTCTTTTCAGGAAATAATTTGGTGATTGAAAAACTTTACTCCGGAGACCATCGGTACATGAGTGTTCGAACCGTCGACAATCAAGTGATAGACCGCTGCCATCGAATCGCAGGTACACCGTACAGCCCTGATCACTTTTAGCATAGACAAGTTGTTGTATTTCGAATGCAGTATAACAGAAAGTAAGATAAGAGTGTACTATTAAATCAGTGCAATAAATTATAAGTAGATTTATTTTACAAATTTGAGACGCATAGAATAATTCATTATTCAATAATTTAAGTAATAAATAAGTAATTAATAATTTTACATCCATCGATACATAAATTACTTGCGAATAAAAAATAAAAGATTGACGAAAAGAAGTTTATGTACTTGTTCAGGAGGTAGAAGGGTTAAATAAAAGTCGGCCCAATAACACATATCAGTCTGATTAACTACATATTAAAAAGGCTGATGGTATATCCGCCGTTTTTGTATGAGGCGTATGGAAGTGAAGTGAAAGTAGTTTTTCAGGATCTAGAGAGTTAATTTCGATTCCAACTAAAATAACCTACAATCACTTAACTATTAACTAACAATAGATAATTGTATCTTTTGTTAGGAGTTGGGTGCGTTTTTATAATTATTTACCGGACTGGATTACGCGATTGCCCTTACCTTGATTTAAGACTATAGGCCGACTAGTCCGGGGCGCTTACTACGCGGTCGGAGACTACCTTGCCGATGCTCAGGGTTGGCAATGAGTGCATTTAAGCTATATGTGCAAAGATAATTAAGTTTCTGTATAATTTGTTTTTGTAACTGGCACTGAGCAAAAAATCCTGTTGATTTTCTCCGAGCCAGGGCTTCCGAACCATTGGTAGAATTTCAATGCTAAGAGACCACCAGTGTCAGGAAAATATTTTTAGTTTCAATGAATGTACTGTACTTGTACTGATGTTGAATAAAAACCTTTGACTTTATCCATAGGTTCCGACACGTGCCAAGGTGATTCCGGAGGTCCCCTTATCTACCAGAACCTGGTAGTAGGGGTAGTGTCGTGGGGCTACGAGTGCGGTAGTGACCGCTACCCTGGCGTCTACACCAGGGTTGCTAACTACTCTGACTGGATCTTGAAAAGCGTGAGTTTTTATCTATATATGTACATGTAAATTTACGACCTAAAATCCTTTTCGGGGTGGGGACCATGAAAACATAATATTAAGCTAGGTCACTTATTGAAATGTATATTGGGGGTTTGATATCATATGGGATATTGGTGACAGGATGTTAGCATATCGACCAATAGATTTCATATACCCCTAGTCCCTTGGTCGCCTCCTACGACATGCCGGGAATAACGGCAGATAGTTAACATTCTTTCTATGTGCCAGATTTGCACAAGACAGGAATTTATTGGTATAAAAACCTGCCAGCAATGTCCAAACCCCGAAATTAATGCCGGTCGTATATATGTATGAAAGAAAACCAGCCTGTTACTCCTCTATTTATGAATACGTCTTAGCTAGAACGAGACATATCAGAATTTTCATTACTTACTTCAACGGCAGCTAGTTAGCATTATTTTACATCCCAGCTAGCACAGAACTACCCTTAGTCCCTCAATCGCCTCCTACGACATACCGGGAAGAACGGGACCTATATTTTTGTTATTATTCTATTCATGCTAAAAAGTGACCTAGGCGATATTATATCTGAGGTTCTATCCACCCTGAAAGGGATTAAAGGACGTGAATGTATTTTACTTGATTCAGCTGGATATTGAACCCCTCTGAATTACAACTCATACTGATACTAAAGTCTATTTTTATTCTATTTTCAGAGTAAGATACTAGTAAACAATGCAGATGTTATCAAAATCGATATTGTATTAATGGTTAGTGTTGTGATTTTTAAATTATATGATTTGTTTGAGTATTATCTTTTATTGTTTTAGTTGTCCTTGAGAACAAATATTGACATGTTGTGACGTATTTTTGACAGCTATTAGATAACTTTCTTTGTTACAAACTTTGTTTTCGCCATGTCGTAGGAGGCGACTAAGTGACAATGGGTACATTTTCTATTAAGACGATAAATAAAGGTAAAAAGGCGGACTATTTCATATATTTTTAACGAATTTAATATCTTTCATTGTCTAAAGGAGTTATCTGTAAGTGTGTAGGTAATAAACATTCCGTAACAAGATGTGTCATAATAAAATATTACGTATTACATGAAATATCGATGTATTAATGTTATACGACTAAAATAACAACACAAGCAATAAATTGAAGCATTTAATTCTCACATAAGTTGATTCATTTGCGTAACAATTTTCCTTATTCAAAAATCGGAGAGACCAAAGATTTTTTCCTGAACTTTCCTAATGAGATTATCGTCAGGAGTAAGTTTCCAATCAAAACTCTTCAGACCCGTATCCTCTACATCCTGGGATTGAGATTCGAATAAATCCCTGGAATGATGCTTCGGACCTTCCAATTTCACTTCTCTTTTCACCCTATCCTTGCTTATAGAAGAATCGTGAATTTTATGCTGTGTCGCCTTCCACATATTACCCATCTCTCTAAGCGAGGATTTCGGCGTTTGCACAGGATTTTGAGGGGAGAAGTAAGAGAAGAATGGACTGGATTGCTTAGATTCCTTCTTGTCAGGTTCCAGAAAGGAGAAGGTGTAATCTGCATCAAGAACTTGCTCTCTTACGTAAGAGGTTACGAGACAGTTTTTCATGTGCATATTACTCACGGGTTCCTCGGTTTTGTAATGGATCTGTTTGGTTTGCATAGAACCTAGCTTCGATTGAGCCTTCTTTATGTTTAAAGAGAAGTTGTAGTACCTTTCAACGTTTTCGGCGCATTTGAAACATATAGTATCAAGTAATTCGTTTTGTTCTATAGGTAGACGCAAACACACTAGGATTTTATCAATCATATTTGTACGTCGGCAGTAATTTCCAAATAGAGACACGTTAAAATCCGCTTCGGATAAGCACAAACGACACATATTTCTAGTAATATCCATTTTAGCAATAATTAATTTACAAATGCTTATTCCCGCGCGTTTTGACAACAAGTTAATTTTTTATGAGGCTGACTAAAGCTTTTGTTATTATGCCAATGAACTGCTAAAAAGATACTTCTTGGAAAATGGACGGTTCTCTTGACACACAATCGAGTTCTACAAAAGGTATGTTTAGATAGTAATTTAAGGTGTAAAAGCTCGTTTTTTATTATTTGTTACTTATTTGGGTATTTTAAGATTTGGCGGTAAGTAATGGATCTTTGCCAAAAAAATGACAGGTTGAAAACATTGAATAAAAAATTACCTACGTAGGAATTATATTTCATTTTAATATTAGAATATAAATGCGAAACAAAGAAATATACTATTCAATTTATATAATATCAATTTAATTTAGCATTTTTTTCGTATTTTTATTTCAAATAGCCGCACACACGAATATCCGTTGAATTTATTAAGCTTCACAAAGCGATGCATTCAAACAATTATTATATTGCTATAAAACCTATGCATATAAATAAAATTTAGTTTCAAATAAATTCTAACGAATAACATAACAATTCACAATAGGTATTATTACTTTCGCCAAATTTCTTGTCTATTCTCAACTTTAATTAGAATATATTAATTTTTATGCAAGTCTTTTTACTCATACATTTGCTAATATTGAGCGGACAAGAAGTTTGGCGAGAGTCACGGCAAATCTACTATCACATGATCAAGAATACTCTTCCATAATGGCCATCACACACAATCAAAAGGCGAGTCCAAAGCTGTAAATATAATAAAACCTTCTTTTATAACTATAGACTATCTGATAGAACACTTATTTAATTCTTAGTTATTTTTCTTGATATAGGTATTATTAATTTATTTATTATGAGTAGATATAGAAAATTTTGACAGTGTTACGTGTTTTATTGTACATATTCCACCGATCTCTATTATACATACATATATAATAGAGATCAATGATAGAGATCGCGCCACATACGGTGGCAGTTGGAGGCGTCGCCACAGTCGCGTAATTCAGTGTTACCAGTAAACACGCCAAAACTAGCACTCACTGTGCCATACGGCTCGAAACATTATAGGTTTCATTTGTAACGATCTTTGGTTGCAGAGCTATAAACTCAAATAAAACAAATTAATATATCAAAGTCAAAATATGTTTATTATACTATTTCAAACATGATTAATAATTAACGGGACTTATCCTTCTTATTATATATTACATATATTATGTGTTCCTTCACTCTGTCCGCAATAGACCGTTTAGTCTGTTCGACATAGGATTTCCCACAGCTGCAATCAATCTTATACACACCCTTATATCTTATATCATGAGTATAAATCGCGAATCTCTTAAAACTATTATTTCAAACATGGCACTGAGCATTGTCTTTACATATTTTTTACCGAGGTTAGATCAGCGGAGACCCTAGCTTGGAGAAGAACTAACAAGAAACTCCGGAAATCAATTTATTATAATCACCCTTAACAAACATAAAAATTACAAAGAGTGGGCAAAAAACACAACGCTGGTAATACTAAATTTACTTTTCATACAAAATAACACGCAATGGCGGAAACGTCAAATTTAGTTCCAAGTTTGGCTACTGCCACCGTATGTGGCGGGTACTCTATATCCTAAATCTCCATTAAAATAAAACAATTTATAATGGCATAAAGGATGCAAACAATTGTCTATGGTTGAACAAGTTTGTTTATTTATCAGTTTTGGACTCACCCTTTTCAGCCAATCCCATAGCCAAGCACTAAAATACTTATTCTACCCTATTTATGATGTAAATATGCAAAACACTGCTAGCCACAATAAGATTGTAATACAATTTTACATTTTCACTGAATTAAATAGATAATATTGTGAAAAGTTTCTTTTTCATAGCAATTTACTCCATAGATTGATCAACAAAAGCTAAAATGCCCAGTAAGTTAGCTGATTACCTTTAAACAATCCCAAATCAACACGAATCATGTAAGGTACTCACTATAAATCATGCATAACGACATTGAACGCTACAATATTACTTTCATACATTAAGCAATCTTTTCACATATCCTTTTCGGTATGGACAGAATTTTGCTTATAATATCTCCAAAGTCACTTTTTAGCACTGGGTTGTGATGTTACATGGAACATTGGTGACAGGTAGCTAGCCTATCGCCCATTACATTTCACTGTCCCTTAGTTTGCATTAATTTGCGTGAAACTTGCTAATCTTTTCACAATACTATTTATTCAATACCTATTGTCTATTCGCGTTAAGTAAATAGTGACGTCATGATAATCAGAGGTCAAACTGACCAATGAGACGTGAGTGAATGAGAAAACAGTCACATTGACCAATAACAGACAACCCCTATAAAATCTCATTGGTTAAATCATGGAGACCTTGATGAAGTCACTATTTTCTTAAAGCGAATATACTATAGCTTTTATATGAGGGTTAGTCTGCTAAACCGTTCTAGTTTACACGTTATCTTCCTCTTTTTTCCCCCAGAACTTGTCGAATCTATTCCTGGCCCTATCCAGAACTTCAGTCGCTGAGACACCAGTACTCCCATCATTGACTACCGTCGTATCGACTACCCCAGGAGCTACCTGCGTTGCTTCTATTGCTTTTTTGACTACCTCTTTGTCGTTTTCTGGTGTGATATCATGTCCGTTCACACCGTTGAGTCCTTTGTCACCTTTAACACCGTTAACGCTGTCGCCATTGATCTTGTACATGTCTAAAGCTTTGGTCTCGTCTATTGGGGTCAAGCTAATAGGAGTGGTAGGGGTTTTGTCGGTTTTCTTACTCATGGTAGTAGGTGATTCGCTTTTTTTCAGTGAGCGAATCGGAGACATTTGCTGGTGGTGGATTGTAGCGACCTCTGTGAATAGAGAAATGGAGTTAAATGGTTGTTTGGAATAATGTGTTTGATCAACATTTAAGGTCTTCCATAAAAATAGACTTTGTTTAACTTTGATGTTTTTTTGTGATATGATACCTAATAAAAATAGATAGTTTTGATGACATTGAATTAAAATTTTGTTTAATTTCATTTCATTTTTTTGTAGATAGATGAGTAAAAATTTTTACAAAAATTATAAGACTATCTAAAGTGAAAGTTAGTGAGTGACATGAGATTTCGTGGCCTTCCCAATACACACTTCACTGTTAAACAAAATCTATTTAAGTGGAAGCACTCTTTATATATACATAAATATACATTGAACATCTAACAGCCTTAACAATCAAATTGTATCTCACAGCTAAAGTACTATTCTCTCTTTCTAAATGCATACGAAAGACAGGGAGATATACTTGCTCAAGGTAATTGATTAATTCCTTTAAATAAAAAGGGTAACAATTCATGCTAGTGTAACATCGGACATTCTATTATGTTCGCATGCCTTAGGAAATGTAACAGCTATTTATCGTCTTTTTTGTTAGTAATATTGGAAACTTATTTTTTTAAGTAACTTACCGTTAGTAGGTTAGTAGTAAACTTAACATAAATCTTTACGAATATGAAATTAGTGAGTCATCTACAGAGATATTTGCAAAAAATGCAGCCCTCTAAGAGAGAGCAGCTAAAATTTTGATAAAGTAATATCCTTAAAGTGAAGGTGTTAAAATTTTGTATACATTTTATTTAATGATTGTAATGACTCAATAATTTAACGAATAAACATGAACATGGATCCAAGTCTAATAATGCATTTTAGTTCAATCCTACATCAGTAATAGTGTGAAGTTGGTAGCGGATTCGCAAAAGTGTCAAATTTACCATTAATGACAATAAAAGTGTCAAAAAGCGCATTAAAAATGGCGAAACTTGTCACTTTTGTAACTCCACTACTAACTAAACACTGTTACTGAAAAATTACGGACTAGTATTTTGCAAAAAGCATCAGTGGACTTGGGCTCCAAACGTCGCGTTCGTGCAGGCATCATGCAATGTAAGATGGGACAACGATGACAGAGGATGCAGTAAATGACAGTAGGTGACAGTGCATTGACGTACATCGAAACACACAGACAGACAAAACGAATACATACATGTTGGACGCCTCACAGCAGTTGGTTAGAAATCAAATAAAAGCATCTCAGTTATTTCGGATAACACAATTTTATTAAGAATTCTAATTCATATAATCGTAGATTGGAATATAAAACAGAATAATATAAATTATCTAGTTCGATTTAGTCTACAATACGTAATACAATCTGTTGCCAATTTGCGGTTTTATGGCTGTTTCATCACGAGACCGATTTTCATTTGAGACACTTTATATTTAACATAAAATATAAAAACATCAACGTTTCTAGGTTAAGACCATTTCGTTAGGTAGTGTAAGTGTAGTAATCACTTTTATAAAAGCACCTAAATATTCAATGTAAAATATTGATCAATTTTATAGAGGACATTGTTATTCGAAGCATTCATTCACTCAACGTTACTTTGAGTAAGTAACGAGGCAAGAATGCATTAATTTATCATCGAAGAGTCTCGTGATTAAAAGCAGCTTTAATATTAAGAAATACAGTTACATTTAAAACAATGACATCATATCATTCATTCGAAGGACCAAATTTTATTTTTCCTCTGCAAACCATTCAACAGTGACTTTATTCAAAACAGTAATCAGAGACTAAGGTCCAGATTGTTAGGCCTCTTATGTCAGTCAAATGAACGTATGACGTCATTAATTATAAATGTAACGGTATTATGATGTTGAACACGACAAGACTTATAACGTTATGATTATCTACGACCTGTTTCAGTATCTATCTTTAGTTTTTAGATAAACTGCCTCTTCTTTCACAAAATGTTTACGGGGTTGCTCTTACAATGAAAGATACAACGTACTGACTTTCGAATGGCACAAATACGTCACAAACCACAAAGAACACTGCCTCGATTCAACCATACAGAGATAGATTTGAATGATTTCTTGACCAATTGGCAAGAAAGAGCGTTATAATGAAAGAAAAAGACACTTGAAACAAGGCCGTAGTCGACATTACTTTATAAGTCTCCGTTTGTGTTCACGTCTTTTCAGTCCCTACCAGCTATGTCTGTCGATCTTGTGAAGGTGTCAAAAGCCATAGACCTAGAATAATGCGATGGTAAACAACGGTAGAGTGAGAAAGAGATAGAAACCTTAAAAACTCTTCAAAGTAGAAAGGAACAAACAATTGACAAAGAATCTGTCGTTCGTCTATTTCAAGTCATTGCTAATGAATAATACCTAAATTTTATCGTCGACTTCTAAAGGAATCATTTCTTTGTTAACGTGACCTCTTGTTATCCATTAATTGCAAACATTATGTATAAACAATTTTTTTGAGGCAGTTTTAGCCGAAACCATCATAGTTTTAGCCAAAACCATCATAGTTTAGTCAAAGCATCCGTTTTTTTTAATTTCTTCTTTAAATAATACACCACGAGGGTTTATTCTAAGTAGCAGTTTCTTAATCAGAAATTAACACGAGTTTCCTGCCCCAATCTCACACTACCATTCTACCCCTCGCCCTAGGCCTATGGTCAAAGGTCGAAGGTTGATCTACGCCGTGGCCGTGTTCGTCGTACCTGCAGGCTTTACTATAAAGCTGTCTTCGCCCACGGAGACGCCCTTAAACCCTGAGTTAGGGCGTCTATACGAGTCATCTGAAAAGGCAGCGGTTCTTGTATGGCTGTCAAGCTGATGGTGTGCTGGCGAGGTCTTTGGTAGGAGTTTTAGCAGATTACTTTCAATTATCCTTGTCAAGAGCATAATGAAATCATCTATCATTTAATATTCAAATCATTTCAAATTAGGGAAAAGGTACATCAAGAATGCTGCCAAAATCTACCCTTGGGGAGCCTCATGTCCAACAATGGACTTCTGTAGATTCATGAGCGATGTGACTCAAGGTTTTGTACTAGTTAGTATGTACTATTACGAAAATATATTTTAAGTTAAAACTTAAACTGGATTTCACAAATGCATCATCTTATTAGCAATTTGAATTAGAGTATTAAAAAGTAGTGTTAGTAACAGTAGAGCCTTAACTTGTTTTAGGTCGTATGACGGATTTAACTAACCATTAATATTAACACGTAATTTTTTAAATCATTAAGTCTTGTCAAATACTACCAAAGACCTCCTCAACGAGTGTACTTAAAATGTGATGTAGATGGGAATCGCAAGATGTAGTGTGCAATGTTGATGTGTCAGCAATTTGAATACACTTACGGACAGAAGTTGATGTTATAAGTTTTTATAACAATAGCCTTTTGCTGTCAGAAAGTGTATTCGTTAAGTGTATAGATGAGTATGGAAAACTTTAGTAAATAATCCGTTGATGTGAGTGAACGGAATGAATGAGATTGAAATAGAATGTTTCATTCCATTCAAATTTAGTATTCTAGTAATTATCATAAGCGACTCAATTTTAATTAGCATAAACCTACATATATTAGATATAATAAATACCTATATCATATAGAAAATCTATGAAATTGTAATGTATGTGATGTGGTAGTACTTTAATAAATAAATAAAGAATGATATGTAACCCTTACTCACTGAAACTCATATGTAATGCAGTTACTAATATAAGTCTACGTGACAAAACAAAATATAAAACTGTATTTTTTTGCGATGCCCTTTTCTTGAAAAATGTATCATATCATTTTTTTAGACATATAATATCCTATATCCTAGTAAATATTTACCAAATATCTATTAAAATGCTTTAAATATTCAAAAATTATTCCAGCTGTACTAATTGTGAAAAATTTGCATAAAACATAATTTTCCCAATAATAATATTGTAGGACATTATTACACCAATTGAACTAGCACCTTGCTAAGTACATTTAAGACTTGTGTTAAAGGTACTAGTCAACGTATATTTAATACATCTCATATGGCTCAATCTAGGTATTATTGTTATAAACCTCACATACCTCTACCAATAAATTAACTGCGTATGCATAGCTAAGTCTAAATAGGTATGCCCATGCTTCAGAATAGTGCGAATCATTACACCCCACTAGATTCATGTAAACATGCAGTGTCGACCCAGAATTTCGTCACCTTCACCAGTTTTTTAATCTATTTTTGTCTATGTTTACCGTTAGTATAAGTTTTTGGTACAGCATTGCCACAATAAACTGCTAGGTTTTGAGGGACTATATCCACACATTGTATGAATAGTCTGAGTACTTCCACTTGTGGAAATATAATTACCATAAGGTGCATGTAAGAGTCTAGAAAATATTTTATTTTAATGGTCATGGTAAAGGGGTTTTGATGGCCATTTTATACAGAATACATTATGCAATGATGCGCTTATATACCTTGTTAAACATGCTATGCTCTTATCGTTTGCTGTTTCAACCAGTGTGTATTAATATTTTATACCTGTATAAATAGTTTAATAGTTTTGCTATTAATTCATTTATTTTGAAATAAAATTTAAAATGTAAAGTCAGTTCTGTACACGTGTATCTATCCCGAATATTGTCGAAATCTACTCACCGTTCTTCACATTTTGGGTGACTGTGAAAGTCTTTCCCGTGTCCAGGGGAACAGTCCAGTTCACTGGGTCTGGGGACCTCATGTTCATCTGCTCTGGAGACTTGACCCTGGTCGGTTCGGGAGGGGATTTCACCACTGGTGTGTCATCGAAGAAATGGTCTTTAGCTACGGATGCACTTCTGTGGTTGGGGATCTCGTCTTCTGAAACGGAGTCCAGTGTTCAATGTGAAGTGAAAGAACTGGTTTTAGGTAGTCTAGATGGTCCTAGTGGTTTAGGACACTGTACCAACTCAGTTCAAGAGTAAATTGACACGAAACTTGTGGTCAATCAACCTTGGACTTGAGTTAAACTGAAAAATTCGTAGTTTGTGTATGATTAAATGTGTTGTTGTATGTATATCTGAAAAACAATGGAATTTCATAGAAGCAATGATCTGGAAACACAAAAAAGAATCCCTTAAAAAAGGATTTGATAAAATGATTGACATTATACACAAAAGACAGTAAGCGAATGAGAGGAAGCAAGGGGTAAGGAAGATATAGGAAGGTACCTACGTCACACAACATGGATATGAAGCATCACCTTAGCACATGCAATCTAACATAGAAATCTCAAAATTGTCTGGATCCGAACTCACACAGATAATTTTTACAAAAAGTTAAGTATAATCATAAAATTATTAGGCAAACAATTTTGAAATAGAAACATCAATTGGGTGATCAAAATGGGTGCATTACACTCTAAAATTCCCTACTCTACCGTTCACGATAGTGCATAACAATTCTGTGTAAAACAACCACAAAACAAGACTGGTCACATGACATGTCAAAGCCATTCCAAATATCTGGATATGCCAATTGAAACGTGAGTACTGTTGTTGCGTCGACAAACGAAACGTATTAACTGAAACTTCAATTCTCATGCAAAACGCCGACGCAACGCTCACGGGAGTTTAGAATTTCGTTTGGCCTGTACGCACCCAAATTAATTCCCACTTTGGAGACACTTCTGCTCCTTTTGGACTGTTCTGGGACAATGTGTCCATTCGCCTTAGGCAGGGTCCCGTTTGGGAGCTTTACCACCGGCTTTCCTGGGACCGAAGGCGATCTGGCCGCTCTGGTGGACGCTGACCTAACTCTATTGGTACTAGCTTCTTTATTCAACTGCAAACCTAAGGAAGAATGGGTCTACGTCTAATATATTCGCAAATGAGTGTTGCCTTCTGAGTATGAAGGGTTTCAATCTGATTAATGTGATGATTAATGAAAGTTAAATGAAAAATTTGAAGAAGTTTCTTGTCAAAATAATAAGTATGAAACTTCAGTAAACACGGATGAATGAAATGATGTCAAGCACAGGCAGGACATAGGTAAAGGCTACACATTAAACTTCAACTCACGACAGTTTATCTATTCACGACGGAACAAACAGGAAGAAAATATGATAGTACGAAACAACTAAGTACTAGTCATACAACTAATCAGTTGAAGATATCTGAAGTCACATGGTTGTAGCTCAAAAGAAAATGAAAGAGTGCCCGACCACGTCCGCTAATCGGTTACAAATTTTTCGTTGAAGATAATTTATGAAGAGTCGTAATGTCAAGGGTATATAAAGCACAGTCCAATAAAGTCAGTCTAATATAAAAACATTGCATCCCAATCGTTCGTTAATTCAGATACTAGTAAACATGATTAACTCTTCTCTTACTCTTTTCACAAAATATTTCCTCCTCATCTTAGTTTATGTTTTAAGAAATATAATAAAGACCTGCCAATGTTGATAACACTACATAGTATAAAACAAAGTCGCTTTCTTTGTCCCTATGTCCCTTTGTATGCTTAAATCATTGAAACTACGCAACGGATTTTGATGCGGTTTTTTTATTAGATAGAGTGATTCAAGAGGAAGGTTTATAAGTAACATCCATTAAATCTTGGAGTAGGTAGGTAGGGTACTATATATCTTATACCCGTGCGAAGCTGTAGCGGGTCACTAGTAATTAATAAAATGAGAACCAATGTCCCCGATTATCGGTCCTACAAAAAGAACGTGTGGGGGCACTAAAGGTACTATAGGCTGAAGTATCCAAGGTATTACCAGAGGGTTTGTGCGGCCGCGGATGGGGATCGTGCCCATTGGGTAAATGCTTGGCCACGGGGGCCGGGTCAGCTGATCGGGGACGCCTTCTTGGGGACTTGAACTCTACTTTGGTATCCGTCTTGCCTGAAATTGAAAATAGAGATGGAGTAATTGTAAACAATTTGATGGGGTTTAAAATGTAAGTTACATGGTCATAGGTCTAAATAATGGTATATTTTATTGTACGTACAAACAAAGTCAAGCACTATATTTCTGTGAATCAACTATCTCATCATTATTCGTTACCTTATCGCACATAAGTTTCATGATCATAATCATTGAAAGTTACAAAAAATATTTTAAAGACTTCAAAGGGGCTTTTTGCGTATATTTTATAAACAAAGCATTACCTATGCTAACCTGACCATTGTAATTCCCGACGGTCCTGACCATTTCATTGTAAAATTTAGATGAAAGGTAAAATAACATAAGAACTTTCATTCATCTAGTGAATGTTATATCATACGACATTATTTCACAAGATCTACCAACTTAATAGGAAAGCACATACCATCCTGATGATGGCCTTCATCAAAGCTCTGTCCTTGCATCTTCTTCTTCTTCTGGGGCGAGGTTTTGTGAGGAGACCGCTCATGAGCCTTGGTCTCCTGGATCTTCGAGTGGATAGACTGATGAGGAGCAGCCCGGAAGGACCTGAACTTCTTCGGTGATTGATTCCTAGATTCCTTCCCGTCTCTCTCATCGCGAGGCAGTACCCTGCAGGCCAAAATTCTGGCGTTTCATTACCAGAATTTTTAGAAACATGTATAGCGGATTAGTCAAGCTGCGTGTTGCGTGTCAACTGAGGTTTTTTGGTGGAGTTTTAGCTGTTATGGCGTATACTAAACTTAAATGAACTAAGCTTAACATAAACTATACTACAGAAATAATTGAAATCAAGTTTTAGATAGATTTGGTGTAGCTGTTTCAGTATAAGCATAAACTACTTATATAAAGCTGAAGCTACGCTTTTGTTGTATGTATTAAGGATTTAATACAGTTGATGTGACATAATATACATTAGGCTGATGTTATTGTATGTCATTGTAGAAGAATGTACCATTAATGGACGAGTATGTCAATGTTTGTGTTATATATAATTACTAAAGGTTGTCAGAAACTTGAATATACTCAATTAAACCTTTACACGGCAAAATCATATATTTATAATGCCTTTATTATGTTGCGTTGTAGTGATTATTTCATATTGTAGATACATACATACTTATTCATACACATACTGTATGCAAGCATATAACGAAACCAAAAAGTATTTATGCTACCCTATTCTGTGACTATGACCAGCGTCGCTCAATAGCTTCCCTCTTTACATAAAAGCGTAGCGTATTTCTAGATATGTGAACTGCATTCAATGTAATCGTATGCAATCTAGGCAAGCTGAAGCTTCTTACTTGTGATTGGTGTTGCAAGCGAGGGAAAGCGCAGATAGAGATGACCTTCGGGACACTTGGTACCACAGCTCCTTCTGCTTATCGTAGAGCTGGGTTATGTGCTCCGGGACCAATTCAGTGCCCCAGCCGCGATACTGTGGAGGTTAAAGTACAAAAGGTTTAGTATGAGGTTAATATAGGAGTAAACGTAAATATAGGATATGTATATAAAACATACGCTTCACGACTTGTCTAAACACTCCCTTTTTTGTTATGGCGGAGTAGTCAGAGGCTTGAATACCCATCTTCGAAATTTCGAATATTAAAATTATCTAGTGATACGCGGGCTTAGAATGACCCATTCCTAAGGATACGTATATACTTGACGAAAAAGTTAAGTTTTAGTAAGGTAATTTAGGAATTGGTGTAAATGTACGAGCGATGGGAGATTTGTCGTAAGGAAGTTGTTTTGACGGATTGGGCTAACTATCTGTTGGATTTTATCTTCTATCTTCACGTAGTGGTTTTATCGTTACTTTCCTTATAAGAATAAAATAAAACAGAAATGAAATTATTGAAAAGTCTGAACTGTTTTGTTCAAGGGCTTTTTATTTTCAAAAAGATTTTATTGCCATAATCTGAGATATATTTTTCCCTCTATTATTGTCAATTTGTATCCTACTTTTATATTCCACATAATTTCGTAGCCGGTGGACATGAAACACTACTTCACTAATAAGGCATAGCCCCTTAGCACCCTTAGTCTACACCGACCTTGTACTCGCCGGCCCTCTTCCGGAGGTCGATGACCTCCTTGTACCAGGAGTCGCTGGGCGGCTGTGTCTCCGGCGGCGCTTCAGCCTCCTTCTCCGGGAGCATCCTCTCCGCAGCCTCCCCCTCCCCGATGGCCTTGTCTTTACCCCTGCATTTGGTAAAGGTCCCTTTAGAGGCCTCGAACACGTACTGTGAGAACGGTCTAAATTTCTTTTTGTACTCGCTTTTGTAACGTTTTTTGTAATCTTTCGAGCGGTCCTCCCCGTTGGATATGAACGCCGATAGCGCGCTACGGAACGTCGACTTTCTGCAAAATTCCATTCAGGTCTTAGACGCTGCGTCGGCCACCAGGCGGCGCTGGTAGAGCATGCTCACTCGGCAGAAGGCCCCGCCCCTCGCGCGCCGAGCGGTGACAAGGCTTAACAGGGTGACAGCGCAAGTGTTGGTGATAAACATTGACAGAATCTACCGAAACTGATGGAACCCCACATCGACAGTGCACAAACATTGAGAGGTTAGTAACACAAACTATGAAACATCATTCCGAGCTAAGTTTAATCAGAAAATAAACAACTACCCCAGCCACCGCCACCGGTAGAAGAAAATTGGAAAAGCAAATATCAAAAACGAAATTTAGACTCTGTTCTGCAAAACCCAGTTCGACCTTCGACATGTTTTGAGGCCTCGGAGGCAGCGAAACAGTTCTTATTGCTGCCTATGAAAACACGGAGCGGGTCGATTGAGCAGAAATAAGAGCTCTGTATGCAAAACCGTGTTTTTAAAGGCATTGAACGAGAACTGTTGTCGCCAGCCAACTGTGAGGCGGTACATTTGATTTGACGCAGAACATAGTGAGGCAGGGAACTTTCCACTACGTTGGCAGAGATCCAAGGCAATCTGTTCGCTCTCTACGCTGTAAAAGTCCCCTGCATCACGTAAGGGTTAGTAAACAAAGCTATGTCACACAAAAGCTGTCGTGAGAATAATGTGCTAATATTGAAAAATTGTGGTGTGCGTGAGTTTGTAATTTTGTTATAAAATTTTTGTGATTGCATTTGAATCCAATTTACATTTTATACATATTAAATCCTAACTTTGCTTCGTAATACGAAGTGAGACCTTAGTGAATTGAGTCAAATTATGTCTGGATTGTTTTAATATAAGGTTACACAACTATTTGTACGAAATTATTTATTTTTTACAGTAAGAAGTTAATGTCATTATTAGTAAATCGATACTGAGTGTTGTTATAAGTTTAAACAGCTAAAAACTTAAAACACCAAATATTTATAAGAAGCACAAGCCAAGCTTGATGGATTAATGATCATGAATTTAACTATGATTTTTTGTATTAGTTTCTGGATCTTTCAAAGGCTTTCGATTGAATCTGATGCACTATTTTGTTGAAAGATCCAGAGCCATGATTACATCTAAGTTATTATAAAACATATGGTGTTTTTTATACTGTTTTAGAAATTATTACATTTCTCGTGTTTAAAAAAATTTCAATCCTATATGAATCTTATTTTCACCAATTTTCGAATAACAATTTTGCTAATTTCAATTGTGTAATTCTTGAATCATATGATATTCATACACATCCCATATTTCTTACTAAAGAATTTAATGTAGAGTTTAATTTAAACTATCAAACAAACTATTCAATCCATAAAAGTCTAGAATCTAGATAATCTAGATAGGTTATAAAAAGTCTAGTTTCAGGAACAACTACAACAGCAAAAAGGTTTAACAATGAAAAAGGTGGATGAGAACCCGTGAATTATTTGAAATGCTATTCATTGCTCACCGTTGTACGCCTGGCTTCTGACCATTCCATAGGTAATCTTCAATGTATCTCTTTTTACCTGCTGCTTCTTTTTCCTGAGGCATTAGAGGTTCGGCTTCCTGCGCCGATCCTTGAAATTGAAATACATACATACAATAACACCTCCAACTTATTTCAATCAATCAGCCTATCTAAGTCCACTGCTGGACGTAGGCCTCCCCAAGGTAACCACAAAACACGATCACTCGTGGCCCTCTGCTAACCACTACCAGCGACCTTTTTCAAGTCATCGGTCCATCTAGCAGGGGGGCGTCCTACACTACGTTTACCGAGACGCGGTAGCCATTCGAGAACCCCTTAACCGAACCGCCAACTTATTTATTATTTATTTATTTACAATAGTATAACATACCTTACAGATAAAAACTAATGCGTATGCATACATTATACATCATAATTACATAAATCATGACTATGAAAATCTTAAATTCATTAAATAAATTCATTACGGCTAAAACATAACTTGTCTTAAAGATGGGCAGAAAATTAGTAGCCTACAAAGGGTGACAATTCTATATTGCGTTACTCAAACCCTGCTCTTCTTTTCTTCAAGTTAGATACAAAAGCCTTAAGAAGAATATATAACATACATCTTTATATCTTTATACCAAACAAGTCTGGAAGGACGTAAATGGAAAGCTAAATCTTTCTTTCATTCCGTCTTTGTAGGAGGAGACTAAGGGAGTATAAATCAATGGTATCTAGTGGAAGATGGGTTTGCAAATGCCACCAATATTCCATATTCATGCAATCAAGGCGTTGAGATAGTGATGGCATGAATGATTGATTAGTAAGTACGAGTATACTCTCGTAACGAGGTGACCAAGTATGTACACGTATATTGATTGAGATTTTAGTTGAGTGATTGATTTTCTATCCTCCATATATTCATTCATTCCTTCATTCAAAAGTACAGATTACGTTACAATAATTGGACTTTGTTATTTGTACAATCAAGCATTATTTGTTTTTTAAAACTACTATACTGTTAGATTGTACTTAGATAAGTATCGTAAACACAAATAAGCCATTTGAATCTATAGCCTCCGTTGCCAAGCAACAGCAATAACACTCCGGGCGATCCAATTAGAATTTATTCAGAAGTTGTAGTTGGAATTGTAAGTGGGTACACTGAATAAGACTAATGTTGATTAGATGGAAAATGAAGTAAGTATATGAATACTAGATAATAAGTGTCGTTTGTGAACTGTTTTTGAAAAGCTTTTATGTTTTTAACGTTGCTTATTTTATGTTTTATTGTAGCCAATGGGGTTATGATGACATTAGTATGGGATACTGCCTACAGACTGCAAGGCCTTATTCAAGATTTACCCTTATAGCCCTACGATAGGAAGAAAGCCAGCTAAAAACCATTCAATTTATACTTACATATTCACGCCTTCCCTGACGGTAAAGGCATAGACTGTCGATCGCTACCATGAACGATTATGACAAATCTCTCTTGTCCCTTTCAAACTCATTAACTATTTCATGCGTGCTCTTTTGTTCTTTATGCTACGTTGACCCGCCTCGAGACGAATGTTTCCAATTTGATATGTTTATGTTCATACCCCGTCCAACTCTACCTTTCATTTCGGCTATAAATTCACATCTCTTGCTTCCCTTGCAACCGTCAACTTTTGTATTCATACTCTTCTGTTCTTTCGACACCGTACAAAAAAGAAGGATAACATTTTCATATAACTTTTTCCTACATTCAAATGATTCTTACTCTATTCTTTTAATATCTTTCTTTCTTCCTTACCATCCTGCACAGTGGCCTTCTTCAGAGCCCCCAAAGAGATGCTTTTCCTAGGAGCATCAGTGGAGTCTTTCCCGTGGGGGGGCCACGCGAATTGGTTCCTGTATTCGGTACTGGCTGCCTCTAGCTCCTTGGCAGCTGGACCCTCGCCTAGGGCGGTGGTTACCTGGAGAAAAGGTATATAGAACATAATAACACATAAACACATACATACGCTTCACGACTTGTGTATCACACTCCGTTTTTTATTATGGCGGGGTAGTCAGAGGCTTGAAAGCCCATCACCGAAATTTTAAAATGGTAGGTATGGGTCATTCAAAGCCCGCGTGTCACTAGATAGACAGCACCCAACGTGATAGGTAGTGAACCATATCGCCGTATATAGGCACTGACTATTACCTATCCTCAGGGATAGGCAGGTTTCCTCACGATTTCCTCACTGTGAGCGACTGTAAATTATGTACGTGAATGAAAAACACACATTTAAATTACATTCATTGGTACATGCCAGAATCGGGATTCGAACCTAGGACCTTTCTCATAAGAAGTCTTACGAGAAGGCTTACCCACTGGGCTATAGCCGCTACTAGAAGAATATCAGAATACAATAAATAGAATAGAAAATCATTTATAACGTATATACACACATAGGTCACTTCTAGTCTGTCGTAGAACCGACGACCGCTGGAGTAAAGCGGTTCTCGAGTGTAGACCGCGTCTCGGCAAACGTAGTGTAGTACACCCCCCTGCCAGGTGGACCGATGACCTCATAAAGGTCGCTGGTAGTGGCTGGATGAGGGCCACGAGTGATTGTGTTTTGTGGCCTACATCTGGGGAGGTCTACGTCCAGCAGTGGACTAGTATAGGCTGATTGACAGCTTACAAACGAAACATTATTTTGTTGATAAAATTAATAATATTTTTTCTGTCAATGTGCTCTGACTCAGCGCTTTTGCAAGGTTATATATGTAGATTATTTATTTCAATAATATTTCAAATAACATAATAGGATTGCACTTAATGCGATTGCACAAAATAATCGATAGTAACTTTATTGATATATCGAAAATAATCAATACAATAATTATTAAATAAAATAAAACAAATAGACATAATTTTGAAAATAGAGATCCCGCCATATAAATTGGCAGTTGGGGGCGTCGCCACAGTCGCGTAATTCAGTGTTACCAGTAAACACGCCAAAACTAGCACTCACTGTGCCATACGGCTCGATACATTATAGGTTTCATTTGTAACGGTCTTTGGTTGCAGAGCTATAAACTCAAATAAAACAAATTAATATATCAAAGTCAAAATATGTTTATTTAAAATAAGCCCTAATATCCTATATAAAAATAATAATCTTTATTGTTGTTATCCTTAGATCATAAGATAACTTTCAATAAGAGCTTGTGATAGGGCCTATTTTGAATAAAAATATTTTGACTTTTGACTTTGATATATTAATTTGTTTTTTTTGAGTTTATAGCTCTGCAACCAAAGACCGTTACAAATGAAACCTATAATGTATCGAGCCGTATGGCACAGTGATTGCTAGTTTTGGCATGTTTACTGGCAACAGTGAATTATGCAACTGCGGCGACGCCTCCATCTGCCATAATATATTCAAAATTATAAATATCACAAGCTCTCTTTGAAAGTTATCTTATGATCTAAGTATAAATTAAAAAAAACTATTTCAAACATGGCACTGAGCATTGTCTTTACATATTTTTTACCGAGGTTAGATCAACGGAGACCCTAGCTTGGAGAAGAACTAACAAGAAACTCCAGAAATCAATTTATTATAACACCCTTAACAAACATAAAAATTACAAAGAGTGGGCAAAAAACACAACGCTGGTAATACTAAATTTACCTTTCATACAAAATAACACGCAATGGCGGAAACGTCAAATTTAGTTCCAAGTTTGGCTACTGCCAATTTATGTGGCGGGATCTCTATGTATATAAATATAAAACACAAAAAAGTAAAAATAACAAAAAAAAGTTGAATAAACAAAACTTAGTAATAATTAATATTTTTGTTCGGGATTGGGTTGGGATTACAAAAATTCTAGAGGATAAAAGACATCGTAAATCAGTTAGGTATTAGTTAGTACTTAGGAATGACGATTGACCCACTATCTAGAAGTAATCAAATGTCTTCGCAATAGATGCTAGTCACTCAACCCTCTAATTACCCATACATGGGATAATCGTCTTGTAATTAACCTACAATGTATGTACGTACCTTTTTTTTTTTAAACTGCACACCTCCAACATAATCGGAGCCTTTATTTATCATATTTTTTTGTTTTCTATCTGTGCTGTTATGATTTTGATGATCCGGTGTAGCGTCCACTGCGACAAAACGAACGCAGTCGACGCTAAGCCGGAACATCAAGGGAAGGATAGTTTTATGTATCTTGTGTATCTCTTTTATCTATGTACCTTAGGTTCCACAGTGTCTGTCCACCTCGTCTGCCGAGGTCCTTCTGACTTGCTCCTCCGACCATCACGCTCGTCATTCCTCTGGGCAGGCTAGAAATAAGATGTTCATGCATATTGTTTAAATATTTTATTTATCCTGCTCTGATATGGACTATCGAAAGTAACGACACCTTAGGTGCTATCTGGTCAACACGTTGGTTCGAGATGGCCATAAAATCTACCTTCGTGATTGCGGATGGATACCTGAACCTCTGACTACCCCGCAAGGGTTAATGGTCGTGAACGCGTTCGTCTTTTTTGTCTTGTCTAGATATGACGAGACCAGACCAAAAACAAAGAATAGCGGATTGACTTGCTCATGATTTTTAAACGAATCCCATACAATTGCTATCGATTCTCTTGACGCGTTTACGACTTGTCTTAAAGTGAATTTTTGTGAGTCCATATACTATACATTCACGTCCTTTACTCCCTTTCGGGTTGGACAGAACCTCGGAGATATAATATCTCCTAGGTCAAGCTATAGCATAAATATTTGGGCATTACCTTATATCATATTAAACTTTGATGACAGGTTGCTAGCCTATCGCCCAGTCGATCCCATTTACCCCTATATATTTCTCTATATTCCGGGAAGAACTGCAGCTAGTTAGCATTCTTTTTACGACTCAGACAAGCACAGGACTGATTATTTGCGAGACCATTTAAAAGTAATGCTTCTAAATAAATATGTATTTACTATTTCCGATTCATCCTTGCTTATTCAATCAATCAAAGAAACGTATTTTTTATTACAAAATGTCATTCAAATAGTTAACCGTTCGTGCCACGATTGAGATTGATTCTCTATAGCCATAGCGTATAGCCACTTGACTATAGTCACTGACTATGAAATGACTATAGTTTGAAGAGATTCGCGATTTATACTCATGATTAATAATTAACGGGACTTATCGCGTAAGTTTATATATAATAAAATTATCTTTTATTAACCTGACGTTTCGGCTACGTTGCAGTAGCCATGGTCACGGTAATTTTATTATATATAAACTTACGCGATAAGTCCCGTTAATTATTAATTATGAAATGACTATGTATGTGTATGTATGCATATGAGCATACATTATAATATGATAATTCAAATAAACGTATCTGTTATTGGATGTTATATATACGCGCCCATTTATTTGATATATACGCGGCCGTTTATTTGTTTATGGTAGTTGCTTTACGAATGTAATATGATTGTGTCTATGAATTGTATGTGTATTTTGAATTGTCTTGTTTAGCCTAGATCAACAAGTGGATGACGAAATTGTTTCAACTCATTGCCTAGCAAATATTTGTTATTGTAAATGTTCATTGATTTGTGTAATACTCTCGTAAGGATGTCCTGTAATTGGCTACTTTTAATGGCTTCTTAGTTTTAAGTTCTTGAACTGTTATTTTGCTGTTGGATGTCTTAATAAATAAATAAACACTCACCCTAGCCCGTTGACTGAGGGGCACAGGGCGGATGGGGTCGGCTGGCGCTGGGTCGAACAGCTCGTTGGTCTTGTAGGCAACTCCTGGGTACTTCTTTCGGCGAGGCATGGCTGGTTCTGCGGCTCCTGTCAGGATTTGAGTTAGTTATAAACTAAATAGTAATAATATAGTATAAACTAAACAGTAATATAGGGTATAAAGAGTCTATATATCCTTGTAGGGAAAAGTATGAAGAAAAAAAGATGCATAAATATAAATTCACGTTCTCTAATTTCTCTCGGGAAGGACAGAACTACGTCGACTCGATAAAGACTCCTAGGATTCTTTTAGAATCAATATTGGGGTCGTGATGTCACATGGAACCTTATTGACAGGTTGTTAGCCCATCTCCGAAGAGATTTCATTAACCCATAGGGGGCTAATCACTTAGTCGCCTTCTACCAAATGCCCGTTATAAAGGTAGCTAGTTTACTACTGAACATTCTTTTATACATAACTACTGTATTATTACCAATTATCGTTATTTGAAGTGTATGTATGTACCAATACATACCCTTCACGACTATTAATCCCTATGGAGTACATACACAGTCGGCACTTTTAAGTTCCTGAAACTTTAAAAAAGTTTTAAGAACGAAAGTTTTAAAGAAAGTTTTAATTTAATCCAATAATATTTTTTTACTAACTAAATATACATTTTACATTCACCTATAATCTCCCAGTCACTTTAACACATACCACGACGAAAGGCATATAGTCAGTAACTCACCCCGTGTAATAGGCAGTGGTGCAGCCGTAGGGTTGGGCTTGGGCTGGCTGACGACCCCCTGCAGTTCTCCCGCCTTGAACTCGTGCCATTTGTAAGTGCTTCTGTACTCCGAATGCAACTGTAACAATAATAATGTAAGCTTTACGACTGTAGTCTCAATTGGGGTGGATAGGGAGGTTGTAAACAACGTTATTGTTATTGTCTGTGTACATACATACATAAATTCACATTTATGTATTGGGCGATGGGCTAGCAATCTATCACCATGTCTTTATGACATCACAACCCCATTATCCATATAGATATTTTATTTAGATTTTTCATATTTTATACAGAGGGGTAGGTAGAGATTAGGTATCCCCGTTTTACGATAAATTACTTTTGGGAAATAACTAGATAGTTATTCATAATAACATAAATACATACACATCACGACCTTCTCCTTTGAGATGGGTAGACAGAGTAAACGGGCCCCCATTCTCTGAATATGTAGTGCTACTGTACTATAACTACTATAGTTACTTCTACATTTATTTCCTTGATCTAAAAATATAAGGACACATAATCTCTGCCTATCCCTCTGTGGGAGACATGATACAAAGACAAACGCGTTCACGACCATTAACCCTTGCGGGGTAGTCAGAGGTTCAGGTGTCCATCTCCGCAATTGCGAAGGTTGTAATTCTATGGCCACCTCAAATCCACATGTTGACAAGATAGTCAGTAATCAATATAACAGGTTGCCAGTTCGGGGAACAGGTAGGTTTCCTCACGATGTTTATCCTCACCGTAGTTACTAACTATTAAACGCATTTCGTAAATGTATTTTTATAACGAAAATTTACATAGAAATTCATTAAACTTCATTTCCATTGATACATGCTTAAGCGGGATTTGAACCCTGTACCCACTGACACAGAGTCAAGCCCCAAACAACTGAGCTACGTCGAATTTCACGAATCACGGGCATGATGTGTTTATAATCTACAGGGAATCAGGCGTGATGTGTATGAATGTATTTGTTTAGAGAAAGAAAGAACATGTATCTGAATGAATGTGGCTAATATGTAATATGTTACTATGACACTTTGTGAGCGAGTGTGTGTGCGGAGCTCGTCGTCCCCATTTTGGCTAATGAATGTTGATTGCTGACTCAACGGGCTCAGACGGATGGGTTTAGTATAGTCACAGGTAGTTATTTGTTTTGACTAGTTTACTTTGCTCTACATACACACTTATTAAAAGACAACAAGACACACGCATTAACGACCATTAACCCTTGCGGGGTAGTCAGAGGTTTAGGTGTCCATCTCCGCGATTGCGAAGGTAGTAATTCTATGGCCACCGAAAACCCACGTGTTAACCAGATAGTCAGTAACTAGTTAGTATAGTTACTCACAGGTATTTGCTTTTACTAGTTTACTTTGCTTTACATAACTACACACTATAATAATATTAATATTTAAGATATTATAACTATTGTAAGAAAGGTAAGTTTATTTAAGAATTTTGTTATAACTAGTTAGTTAGGGTTTTAACTAGTACCCTAGTTTAAGTAATACATTTAGTATACGCAAAAGTTATTTGCTTTTACTAGTCTACTTTGCTATACATATACACTTATTAACGTTTGGATATTCCTTACAAGGGTAGACAGATATTTGGGTGTCATCTAGCATTAGTGAGTTAATTAAAGTCTGTGTAACTATTCTTTATATTTTTTGGAAAGATGGGGATCCGTGATCTCTGCCTGCCCCTCTACAGGGAATCAGGCGTGATTTGTATCTATGTATTTTTTGTAGATTTATATTAATATGGTATTCTTTGACCTAATTCGGGCCTAATTAAAGACACTAGAAATAACTTTATGTGAACGTTAAAATTATGAGTTATTAGTTTGTCACCAATAGTCTATGAAAATGTCAACGCAGTCTCTATAATATAGTAAAAGGTAACTTAATAGTTAAATATGTCGCAAATAATTATTTAAACCCTTAAAGTATGTGAAATATTAAATTAGTTACCATTCTGCTCAATAGTTAGGTTGTACTTAGGTATCATTCATGTTTCTTAAGGCAATTTTAAAATAAAACGTCATTTTAAAAATGTTTCTAAAAGTCACGAGAAATGAGTATTTGGCTTCTCAACCTCTTTGAGTACGAAAAGAGGTTCTCAGCACTAAAACCTTCTTTGAATGTTTCTTTGACATTTGAAATGGTTTACATACATACACATAAATGTATCAAGTACGTAGTCGTTAAGGGGTATGCAGAAACATGAATACATTAGTTACAATTCTTTTGGCAAATATATCTATTGCCACGATAGTATTTGGATAAATAGTTATAACTACATGAAATAATATGTAATAAGTTAATCACATAAGAAGCTAATTTCTGAAAATCTTCATAGTTAACTAGTTAATTCTATTTAACTCAAAAGTAACTACGGTCTTTATATTACTCTGCTATTGATTGAATGATAAAATTGTAAGAATATTATATATTGATAATGAAGGTTATCCTATTGTCTGAAAACACCTTTAAAACCTCCTAGTCCCTTAGTCGTCTCTTACGACAAGTTATAAACACGCAGTCACAGATAATATAATACTATACGCAGTTAATAACTAAACTAAAATTGTTTACAACTAATTCCAGAATGAACAAGGAATATTATTTAATAAAACATACGCTTCACGACTTGTGTATACATACATACATTTATGTTCTTTAATCCCTTTCGGGGTGGACAGAACCACGGAGATATAGTCACTTCTCATAGTCTCACCTCATAGGTCACTTTCAATCATGAATATTGGGATTGCGATGTCATAATGGAACATTGATGACAGGTTGCTAGCCCATGAACCAATAGATTCTATTTACCTCTTGTCCCTTAGTCGCCTCCTACGACATGCCGGGAAGAACAGCAGCTAGTTATCCTTGTATTTACGTCCCAGCTAGTCCAGTAATAGTCTTTTGTATTCATACACATTCCCGTTTTCATCGTCGTAGGGTAGTCAGAGGTGTAACATTTAAAACTTACTTAATCTTATTTCTCAAAGCATTATTACACAAGTAGGTATATTTTAGGTAATGTAAGTAAAACGTTACACCATTCATCGCTCGATCGATTATTTGGCAAAAACATCGATACCGTTCATAATCGATCCGATATCGATTTGTCAATTCAATCTAGTTGTGAGCGAGTTCGGGATTAGTATTTAGAGTAACTTGTTTCAAGGAATTGAGTAATGTTTTAATACTCACGATTTTTATTTATTTTACAAGAATTTACAAGAATATTATTTATTTATTTTTTTATTTAGTTAGTTATCGCGTATATTTTGTAAACAAAGTATTATCTTTTCTACCCTTATAGCAAAGCAAAAAATCAGTTGGCAGGAGGAAAAAATCTTGGCTGAGGAACATCCGGGAATGGACCGGGATTGCCAGTGTGGAAGAGCTGTTCCGGATGGCCAGGGACAAGAAAAGTTTCAGCAGGCTGACGGCAGACCTCCAGTAATGGAGTGCCACTAGAAGAAGAAGCAAAGCAAAGCAAAGGTAAATACTTAGTTTATCAAATATACGCGAAAAGTCTCGTTTTCTTGTAAAAGGAGTAACTAACTAATTAATATAAAAATGTAAGTTTTAAATAAATGTACATTTAAGTAACTATACGCTATTTATCTTCTTGTAAGTGAAGTATGTTTGTATTTTTATAAAGCGATGATTAATTATAAAGATATTTTCTATGTAATTTAATTTTTATGTCTACTTTAGGTTTATAGTTTTAATTTCTTGCTTTATTGTATATAATAAAAAACCTTTTTTAGTAACTATGTATTGGTATGTTTAATGTTTTATGACTTTGGGATAGACAGAAGCTTGAACACATTAACTTATTAGTGTAAAAAACATTATTGATATTCGCATTTCGCGCTACATTCATACGCATCTCGACTTTTAACCATCAAAGTATAATCAGTGCAAATGTATTACAAATTATCCAATGTATATTTCTCAAGATCAAATTGATAAATCACTTGTAAGTTTAAATTTAGTCTTCATATGAATTTTCCTATATTTATGCCTCTACGTCCCCAACGGGATAGGCAGAAACTATCGTTCGCCCGGAACAATCGAGGCAAATCTCTTGCTTCACTCACACCCATTAACCTTCTCATACACGCTCTTCTGTTCTTCACACTACGTACACCCGCCTTGAGAAGTCTCCAATTTGATCCGTATAAGTTCTACTTTAAGTAACTAATTTACTTAATCGTTAATCTATTTTTTTTCTCAGTTTAAATAAATTGTAAACATTTCCCTATTCTAAAAATGTCGTAAGAAGCGACTAAAGACCGTGACGTAACTTTAATTGTTTTGTAAAGGAATGGCAATCTTAAATGTAATAGAAAACGACAAATAATTGAAAGCTCATGAAAAATACTGAAATGTACACCAAAATATAGCTAAACGTACACCAAAGGTTAGGTTTGGGTTTACCGTATTATTTTGGTGTACAATCCAAATATTAATGGTGTGCATTTTCGTACTATAAGATGTTCATTCAAATTTCAGGCAAATGTTTTGACTTTCAATGAATGTACTGTACTTGTAGTTACTTATGTTGAATAAAAACATTTGACTTTGACTTTAAATACTACTTGAACACTTAGAAATCCCGACGTCCTATCTATCCCTAAGGGAATTAGAAACTTGATATGTAAATATAACTTTCTGTACATTGTATTATAATTTCGCATACTAAAGCACTATGCATATTAGATGGAGAACCGCATTGCATACTGATTAATTAGAAAATGGTTTCTAATCTATCTATTTGATCTATTTATGAGTTCGGTGTAGCTTAGTTGTTTGGGGCTTGACTCTGTATCAGTGGGTACAGGGTTCAAATCTCATCTGATTGTGTTCTAATATCTTTTTCTATAATTCTACATAACTATACTTAACTTTTTCTGTATTGTCCCGTGCTAGTCTGGAACGTAAAAATAATGCTAACTAGCTGCCGATCTTCCCGGCATGTCGTAGGAGGCGACTGGGTAAATCTATTGGGTGATAGGCTAGCAACCAATGTTCCATTATGACATCACAACCCCAATATAAAGGCTAAAAAGTGACCTAGTACTATAATAATTGTTATATAGAATATAATTTATGTATGTTCGTGGTAGACAGAGAAGTAAATGAATTCTAACTAGCTGCCATTCGTCTGAGATAATTTTATCTTAAATCATCTTTGTTTTAAACATTGATAAGATGATATGGTATCTTTAACCTTGCCGCAGCTAACTACTGAGAATAATAAATACAAACATGTGCTCAAAACCTAATAATACGTAGATACATAAACATATTTAATATACTAAATAAAAAAGCGGCTGTAGTCAAGTGGGTAAGACTTCAGACTTCTTATAAGAGGTACCAGGTTCGAATCCTGGCTCTGGCATGTGCCAATGAATGAAATTAATGATGTGTTTTTCATTTACAGTCGCTAAAATTGAGGCAAAACATCGTGAGGAAACCTGCACATCACTCAGGATAGGTAATAGCCAGTGCCTATAAACGGCGGTATACATATTTCACTGCCTATCACGTTGGGTGCTGTCTATTTAGTTAAACTCGAGTTTTGAGTGGTTCAAACCTAGTGTGCCTTCGAAATTTCGGAGATGGAAACGCAAGTTACTGATTACTCCACAAGAATAAAATAGAGTCGTGAAGCGTGTTTTATTATATCCTCTAAACTTTTGGTGTGGACAAAACGTCTAAAAGAAAGAAAACATTGGTTCATAGTTATTATTGCTAACTTAGTCACTCTATCGACTAATAGATTCTATAACCTAATCTTGCCGACAATTTAGGCAGCTAGTTAGTATTTTGGCAGCCAGCTGGCACGGGACCTAAGAAAATTTATATATTCGTGTTTATAGTCAATTATATCTAGACTAACCCGTTTATAGGATAGCTGGTTACATACATAAATACATAAACATCATGCCTGATTCCCATAGAGGGGTAGGCAGAGATCACGGATCACCATCTGTCCCGATCCTGACAGACCACTTTCGTTTCATTGACACTCATACGTCCCATACACACTCGACGGTTATAAGTACTCCTAACGTCACTCTTAATATAGCGTCTATCTGACTGTTATATTTCTTATTGGGCCGGTGCCTACATAACGGCCCTTTCACTGGCAGCTGGTTACATAAGAATAGTCCCGAGTTTACTTACATTAGCTGCCCAGTGCACTTGTCTCTTCTCCACCAGATCAGCCATAGTGAAAAAACACTTTCACGAACCCATTTCTCACTACAACTTCACTATACACAAAAAGTACAAAAAAAACCGATAAAAAAACACTTTTTTGTAACAAAAACTTTCACTGTGTCAATTTTTATGTACTTCCTAAGATTTTTATATAGAATTGTAATAATATTTCAGACTTCGGCGTTATTAACACAAAAATGAACCTAAAAATCCTGTATTAACCACTAAATTTTCACTATAACAATTTATATTTCATTACTGACAATGTTTATATAAAATTTCGACAATATTTCGGTTAAATCGTATTTTCGATGGTTTTCGAAATTTCGTCGCGTGCGCACACGACCGCTTCTGACTCTGTCAGGCAATAGACTGGCGTTCAAAGTTACTGCCGTGAACAATTACCTACATTTCTAGCGAGAGAGCGGTACTATATAACATTGTAACTAGTAGGTATATTTTTATGGCTGTAGGTAAGTATAATTCGCTTGGACTTTATTCAATGAAATATACATATATGTTATTTTTGAGTTAGGAAAGTATTTGTTGTATTAGACGTGCCTTTAATAGGTTAGGTATTTATAATGTGTAAATAAATGAATAAAATTGCTTTATTTTGGCATTTTAGACAATTTTTAATTAAATCTTTAGGTATAGTGTATCGTGTTTTACTGTGTCGTTACTTTAGATACTGATTATCAGGAAAAAGGTGAGTTTCGAGTGCCTAAAGCCCATAATTATGTTCAAGTGATTTGAATGATGTGATGTGAATTTTACGGTCGTGAATTCGTATGTATGAATTTTAATAAAGGGATTGTAACATATTTGGATAATAATTATGATTAAATTATTTAGAGCTTGTAATTTTGATGCCATCTATTGTCGAAATTAGTGATATTTTAACATAACAAACAGATACATACTTTTTCATGCAAACATCAAAACATACATAATTTAACACCAAAAGATTACAGTCTCGACTCCCAACCCAAACCTTACATTTGCTGTTCGTTTAGCTATATTTTTAGTGAACATTAAAGTATCATTTATATACTTTTAATTATAATTTATTTTTATTACATCGGATAAAACTATCTTTTAAATAAAGTGACTCCTAAGTAATAAATGTTATTCTATGTACAACAGCATGTTTTTTACGCCGCTTGAACCTACCTACACGGATCAGTAAGTTTAGTTTTTGTATTATGAGTAATACGAGGTGTAAGCACCTTATTAACCAATATTTACACTTCGGTATTGATACGATTAACTCAATAACATTGTGTTTTGTATATCTCTAGAATATTTCATTGTGAATTTCATTTTTTATGAGAATATGTCGGTTTTTACTATCAAATAGTGTTTTTTTATCACCTTTATATTGAATAAGTAGAATTTCATTTCTTATAGTGCATGCCTAAAGACCTTGTCTGTAACTTGTCTGTAAAATAACCCTTGGTTAGTATAAAGTATAACTTGAATTAATGATATTTTGACGTACAGACAAATACTTTCACGACTTTTAACCCTTACACCGCAGTCATAGGTTCACGTGTCAATTTCCGCGATTGCGGAGGTTGTAATGCTACGGCCAGCTTGAACCCACGTGTGAACCAAAGAGTCAGTACTCAAAGTGACAGATGGTGAGCCGTGACGTCATTTTCAGGCACTGATTAAACTTTTGATAAAATATCACTACATAGTATAAAACAAAGTCGCTTTCTCTGTCCCTGTGTCCCTTAGTATGCTTAAATTTTTGAAACTACGCGATGGATTTTGATGCAGTTTTTTTAATAGATAGAGTGATTCAAGAGGATGTTTATATGTATAATAACATCCATTAAATAGTGGAGTAGGCTAAATATTTATACCCGTGCGGAGCCGGAGCGGGTCGCTAGTATACGATATAGGTAAGATATACTGACTCAATACCAACACCTCAGTAGAAAGAGGTAGTAGTTAAATGGATACATAGTTAACCACAGCACCTAACTACAGCTTACATACATATATTTAGACCTCTACATCCCTAAGAGGACAGGCAGAGACTATCGATCGCTACCTGGAACGGGTGACAAATTTCCCTTACTTCACTCACATTTTTAACCTTCACATACATGCTTTTCTGTTCTTCACAATACGTACCTACACCCGCCTTGAGAAGAATGTCTCTAATTTGATCTGTATATGTTCTACGCGGCCTACCCCATCCAATTCTACATTTCAATTTGACTATACAGATTCCTTTTATAGAAAGTATGTATATATTTATTAAAGCTACAGTTTCAATCTAAGAAACGGAGATCACAAAGCGAAGAAAATGATTAATGATCCATTGCCCACTAATTAGGAAATATAGAGCACTTGGCGTCAAATTGACCGGCAATGGACGCGTAAATCAAACCAAATTGATGGACAGTTTTCATTTTATTCATTCGGCCTACTAACGCAATGCAGTGGTTGTGAGATGTAATTCATTTTTCGTTTTACTTTTAGGGCGGTCAGAACCTCGGAGACATTATAATATTAAAAAAACAAACGCGTTCACGAGAATTATCCCTTGCGGGGTAGTCAGAGGTTCAGGTGTCTCTGCGATTGCGAAGGTAGTAATTATATGGCCACCTCGAACCCACGTGTTGACCAGCCAGTACTCAATGTGACAGGAGGTAAGCCATGTCGCCATATACAAGCACTAACTATTACCTGTTCGGTGAACAGGTAGGTTATCTCACGATGTTTTCCCTCACCGTAGTATTGTACAATATAATATCTTCTAATAATTGCGGAGACAGACACCCAAACCTCTGACTACCCCACAAGGGTTAATGAAGGAAATATTTGTCTTTCTACCTCCTACTTAATCGGCTTTTATGTTAAGGTGGTAAGAAAGACACCTAGTTGTAATCTAGTTACGTCTCAAACTACCATGATAATAATAATAATAATATTTGAACATTATTACACCAATTGAACTGGCCTCTTGGTAAGTTCATTTATGATTTGTGTTAAGGGTACTAGTCAACGTATATTTAAGAAATATATACATATTATACATAGATAAATACATATATAGCTTATATAATCAAAAACCAGACTGGAAAGCAGAAGAAAAGCGTAGATCTTAACTCTGCTTCCACATGGAATAAAACCCGGGGTTTCACGATTAGCGCTCAGGTGAAATATAAACTGGTATACCCTAAACCGAAATATGCAACATACTTTTGTTCTCTAAGACTCTGTCTGCCTCTAAATCGATAACAGACGCGATATTTACACTATGTAAGAGTATGTAGCCAATTAGAATAAAAAAGTAGTAGCCGAGCGCCTATCAGAGCGTGGCGACCATATTTGCATGAAATTAACTACCAATCGTACCGTGTTTGAGACTGGTTATCAACGTATACACAAGTCTTTAATCCTCTAAGAGGTGAACAGAATACAAACATACCTACATCACTACATAGTATAAAACAAAGTCGCTTTCTCTGTCCCTATGTCCCTTTGTATGCTTAAATCTTTGAAACTACGCAACGGATTTTGATGCGGTTTTTTTAAAAGATAGAGTGATTCAAGAGGAAGGTTTGTATGTATAACATCCATTAACTAGTGGAGTAGGCTATATATTTTATACCCGTGCGAAGCCGGAACAGGTCGCTAGTATACATATATACGTACGTATGTACGCGCTCACGACCATTAACCCTTACGGGGTAGTCAGAGGTTCAGGTGTCTCTGCAATTGCGAAGGTAGTAATTCTATGGCCACCTCGAACCCACGTGTTAACTAGATAGTTAGTACTCAATGTGACAGGTGGTCAGTCATGTCGCCATTTACGAGCACTAACTATTTCTTATATATAACAGACTTTAACCTCTTTCGGGGTGATAAAACTTTGGGGAGACGATAATATTCATTTGTTGGGGTTATAATGTTATTTGGAATATTGATTACAGGTTGCTAGCTCATCCCATCACCCAATAAATTGTCCATGCTACAAACCCCCCTAGTACACCCCTAGTCGCTTCCTATAATATGCCAGGAAGAATGACAGTTAGTTAGCATTCTTTTTACGTCCCAGATTATATCCCGACCAACCGCACTTACATCATAATACTAAAAACCCTTTATATCTATGTGACCCGTGATATAACAATAGGGAGTCACGCACAGGATGATGTCAGTGCAGTCTGTTTGTCTGGAAGGGGTGGCAGAGGTTAGGTATTAGGTATACCACCTCATAACACAAAAGAAAGAAAAAACTGGTTCTTTGTTAAATATTCATATATATCATACTGGTTATTTTTGCTGATTTTGATACTAAAAATATTGCAGGACGTTATAACACCAATTAAACTAGCCCCTTGCTAAGTACATTTAAGACTTGAGTTAAGGGTACTAGTCAAGGTATATTTAAGAAATATATACTTATTACATATAGATAAATACATATATAGCTCAAATAATCAACGACCAGATTGGAAAGCAGAATAAAAGCGTAGTTCTTAACTTTGCCTACACCGGGAATCGAACCCGGGACCTCACGATTAGCGTTCTGGCGTTTAACCGATCGCGCCACGGAGGTAGGCATATAATATAATAAAAACGTTTACTAAGAGACAAAATAATTTTGAACTTATTTGACTATTTACATAGATACACATTTATACACTAACGCCCTTCTATCCCTTTTGGGGTGAACAGAACCTCATTGTCTTGACACAAAGGTACCTAGAGATTATCCCTATTTTCACAGATCTTTGCTAACCGATACTTTAATATTCTTTTCAGCAATATATTCAATATGACAACATTTAAGTACTAGATTAGTCCATATATTTCCTACCTAAGTTTTTTATTGTGCGTAGTAATAATGCAATCTGTTCATTGTAAAAACGTATACAGAAAATCATTTCAAACACGTGTTACACCTAAAGTCCAAATCTATAGACTATATTTCCTAGACTATATTTTTTGACTTTTAATATTATATAACCGTTCAAATTGAATAATTTTATTCTTCTAATATGACAGGCACATAAATAATTTTATTAAAAAATAACGATCAATATTTTTCAATTTAGTTTTGTCACGACCTAAGAAAGATATAAAATGATTTTATACGTACTGAAAATAAAGGTAGGAATGAACCTGGAACTTCTTATTTTAGAAGTTATAACTTATTTCACGGATTTATACATATAATAATGATTCTGAGATCATCCCTTTTTCAATACTGCGGCATAAAGCGTCAAACAACGCTATCGGAGTCGACCTTTCACATCAGCGATATTTAATTTATCTCATATCAACCCTTTTTGTATAAAGACATCATTACTAAGACAAACCTATCCACCTACCTAAAATAATATTAGAGTTTTTAGTTCTTAGTTTATATTTCTATCGGGGAGTTTTTGGCACAGAGGTTGTCGTTGGCTATCCAGCGGGGCAACGCTGCTAGTGTGCTGGGGGCTTTTGCTTCTGGGTGCTAAGTTCAGGATACTAGTGGCTGTGTAAATATTTACTTTTTGTTAGATTTAAGTTTTTTTTGTTTTAATTTGTACATATTTAGTTTTATTTCGTTTGTTAAGCTTCGTTCCTATCCACAGCACCAGTTTTAAGAATTTATTTATGTACCTAATCATTGAGGTGAGATCAAATACGACTAAATCATCGAGTATAAGATAAAAATATATTATTTGTCAATTTTATTGTACAAATAAAATATAAAGATGGAATTTTGAACCAACGTGCACCTTCACGTACTTAATAAGTTTCAGAATACTCTTATAAACCTCAAACACAACTACTTAGTAATCAAAATTCTACCTCTTTACAGTAGAAAGATAGATGTAGAAGATAAAATTTTGGTACTTAAATAAATAAATTTTAGTTACTTTGTCAAACTAGACTACCTGTTCAATGAAAAATCAATAACTTAAACTTTAATATCACTAAAACTCACACTTTACACCAAAATAAACCACTATAATTACATATTAATTCACAAATCAAAATGGCGTTTCGCGCTTTCAAATTCTTTATTAAAAACCCACTGTACAGTGGCAAAGGCTATTTCCATACTGCCAGGTGGTCGCGTTTTCGTGGGTCGATACACTCTCAGATCAATACTTTGCAGACACCTACACGCATTGACCACTGGGTTGCGTGACAAAGTTACATAGTTACACATCACGACCCTGTCCCTGAAAGGGTAGATAGATCCTTGGAATGAAAAAAAAGAAACCATCGTTTTCTCGACCTGTATGCTTGTGGAGTAGTCAAGGGTTCTGATGTCAATCTCCGCAATTGCGAAGGTAGTAATTCTATGGCCACTCGAATCCACGTGTTGACCAGATAGTCAGTATTCAATGTGACAGGTAGGTAACCGTGTCGCCATTTACAAGCATTGACTATTACAGTAGTATTCAGCACATTTCGCAAACATATATTTATCCGAAAAATGTACTTAGAAAAACAATACTAATAATACTAATATTGGTATTTGCTCCGAGATTCGAATCCTGTACCCAATGACACAGAGTCAAGCCCACGAAGCTACGTCGAATTCGTTGCGTCATTATACACTTATATACAAATACTACCCCGAAAGGGAAACGGGTCGTGAAGTGACCATTACGTCTTAGGTTCTACAAATAGAGCTGACGTAAAAGGTTGAATTTAAAATGCCTTTGAAATTCAAGAACTGGCGTATTTATACAGCCTTTATTATTCATATCAACATGGCATACACTACAGAAGAACAAAAAGACAAACGCGTTCACGCCCATTAACCCTTGCGGGGTAGTCAGAGGTTCAGGGGACCATCTCCGCAATTGCGAAGGTAGTAATTCTATGGCCACCTCGAACCCACGCGTTGACCAGATAGTACTCAATGTGACAGGTGGTAAACCATGTCGCCATTTACAAACACTTACTATTACCTGTTCGGGGAACAGGTAGGTTTCCTAACGATGTTATCCCTCACCGTAGTTCGACGCATTTCGAAAATTTATTTTTATTACGAAAATGTACATAGAAATACATTAAAACATTTCCATTGGTACATGCTCAAGCGGGATTTGAACCCTATACCTACTGATACAAATTCAAGCCCCAAACAACTAAGCTACGTCGAATTTTTTCGAAGTTATATGTGCAAAAAATAATAAGTTATATGTATTTTTATTTTTAATTTAGTACCTATTGTAACTGGCACTGGGTAAAAAATTCCGCAAGCTGGATTTTTTGTTAGCCTTCTCCGAGCCAGGGCTTTCGAACCAACCAGTGTCAGACAAACGTTTTGACTTTCAATAAATATACTGTACTTTTACTTATATTGATTAAAAACATTTGACTTTTTATCTACAAGGTTCTGTCAACCCGGAAAAGGATTAAAGAACGTGAAAGTATACGTATATACGCAAGCATAGTATAAAAGTAATTCCCCAAAACCAATAGAATTAAGATGAAACCTAGGTAATAAAATTCAGCTTCAGTAATTCAGGTCACGTTTAGGCCTTTCCGGACTTTCACCCTTGTCCTAATTCTGAACTTAGGACCTGCGTAAGTTATTGACCCTAGCGTTATTGGGGTCGTTATTCCTTTGCATAAGGGATAGGAAGTGTGTTTAATATTGGTGTGGGATTTGAATGTAATAATTATATTATATGTAATAATACCTTACCACCTGTCACATTGAGTCTATCTGGTTAACACGTGGGTTTTGAGGTGGCTATAGAATTGCGAATTCAACGATAGCGGAGATGGGAACGTGAACCTCTGACTACCCCGCAAGGGTTAATGGTTGGAACGCGTTTGTCTTTTCTTGTAATAATAAGCTTTTTGTTTATAAACTTAGCAAGTATAGTATATTTCGATATTTTTAGTTATTAAGGTACAATTATTAATATAAAAAGACAAATAAACACGTGCACGACCATTCCCTTGCGGGGTAGTCAGAGGTTCAAGTGTCCATCTCCGCAATTGCGAAGGTAGTAATTCTATGGCCACCTCGAACCCACGTGTTAACCAGATAGTCAGTACTCAATGTGACAGGTGGTCAGCCATGTCGCTATTTACTAGCACTGACTGTTACCTGTTCGAGGAACAGGTAAGGTTCCTTACTATGTTTTCCCTCACCGTAGAATGCAGTCAATTTTGCAAATGTTTTATTACGAAAATGTACATAGAATTTCATTGGCCAGATAGTCTGCCTATCTCGTAGAATGGCGTTACTATATGTGTGAGGCGACCTCTAGAGCGCCACACACAAAGAGAAACCTAAGTAAACCTAAGTTGCAATTAGTTAAACATAATTACCACAGATGACGCCGCCAAGAATAAAATAATAAATACACAAATCAATTTCCTAGAACGCGCAATTGAAATATTAAACGGAAACAAGATATATAGAAATTTCCAAGTCAGGCCATTAGCCTGGACGAACACCTGCCCAGGTAGGAAGCTTCCTGTTTTCCTGTAGGACATAAAGGATACTACATACATACATACACATCACGCCTGATTCCCTGTAGAGGGGTAGGCAGAAATCACGGATCCCCATTTGTCTCGATCCTGACAGACTACTTTCGCTTCATTGACATTCATACATCTTCTCATACACTCTCGGCGGTTATAGGTACTCCTAACGTCACCTTTTTCAATATAGCGTCTATCTGACTGTTATATGTCTTATTAGGCCGACCCCTACGTAACCGCCCTTCCACTTTACTCATATATATTCCTTTTGTCAATCTGCTATCATTCATCCGCATAACATGCCCAAACCATCGAAGCATGCTCTTTTCAATCTTAGTCACTACATCTTCTTTGAAACCGCAACCTTCCCTTATCACACTCTTTTCCTGTAGGACATAAAGGATCCTATATGTGCATATAGTCACGTACCTTATCCACAGGCATGGAGGGGCACGCTCTGCAGAGGTTCCAGAATGATCCGATCATCTGGAGGCTTCTGAAGACCAGCACTCTTCGACTTACAGCTCAAGCATCAGCGGACCTGGAAAATTATAAGAATTAATTCATAAGTATACACTACCGTAGATCTCTTTCGGGGTAGTCAAAGGTAGTACATACATACATACACGGCGGTTATAGGTACGTTATCATAGTTATTTACTACTGTAGAAGTCTTTCAGGGTAGTCTAAGATTGAATACATATACACACTCGGCGGTTATAGGAACTTGTAACGTCACCCTTTTTCAATATAGCGTCTTTCTGATTTTCGTATATCATATTGGACTGGCCCCTACGTAATCGCCGTTCCAGTTCACCCAAATATATTCATTAAATAACAAATAAAGTAATATTTATTAAAATATAAACCTTCACGTACTTTAATCCCTTTGGGGTGGACAGAACCTCGGAGACATGAAAACATATCTTAGGTAAATTATTAGCATGAATATTGGGCTTGTCATGTCCTAATAAAACATTAGTGACAGATTGCTACCACATCGCCCAATAGATTCTATTCACCCCTAGTCCCTTAGTCGCCTCCTACGACATGTCGGGAAGAACGGCAGCTAGTTAACATTATTTTTACGTCCCAGACGAATAGAATGAGCGGGGTTGAGGAAATCGGTACTAAATAAACAAGGTCGTATGACGTCATTGGTATTAGAAGGGGCTTCGAACAGTTTGGGTTTCGTCTAATGTGTTTAGACACAGGGTGTATGGGTGTAAGTTACGTAGGTCACCAATGTATATACATTAGTGTTGTAAAGAACTCGAGTCTTTTAGTCTTATTCGATAGACTCGACTCAATTTTCTAAGACTCAGTGAACTAACTGAACTCGGAGTCTTGAGTCGAGCCGAGTCTGAGTCCTATCATGAAGACTCGAGCGCCATTATTGAACTCGAAACCTTAAATAGAACTCGAGTGACTCGAGTCTTATAAAGAGCTTGAGTCTTCTTCAAACTGGTCTTCGAAATGCTGACAGTGATTTATTTAGAATAAATGTCTATACTTATATAATAAAGCTGAAGAGTTTATTTGTTTGGTAGAACGCCCTAATCTCAGGAATATGCATAATTATTGGCTGCTTTAAAAAATATGACTCAAAGCGGAAAAGAACTCGAGCGCGACTCGGCGCGTAAAAAGGACTCGAGCGCTAAAGAAGACTCGAGTCTCGAGTCTCGCGTTCAAGAGCTCATATAGACTTGAGTTCTTTATTCTTAAGAGTCTTATTGTTATGAGTCGAGTCGTGTAATGCAGAGTCGAGCTCTAAATTTAGGACTCAAAGACTCGAGTTCTTTACAACACTAATATACATGCCTGTTTTCCTATAAGTAGTAGGCAAACATAGAATCACACTTGTCCCGTTCCTGGCAAGCGATATTCATGCACATTCTAATACATACGTATATACATTCTGTCAACAAAGTTTTTTTTTTTAAACTGAAATGGGTTCACTCTTGACCCTGTTTGCACCTCGAAGGAGGCGACAGACAGAGTCTAATATGTATCGAGCTTGCCCAAAAAATGCCTATATGCACCCTAGTTTTGAACATCTGTGGATTAAATACCTCCGGAAATACAGAGGCAGGCAGGGAAATCCATTAAGTATCGGGAATTAATAATTTGTTTATGGTTCCTAATTCAAATTTTTGATTATATTGTTGTAGTTAGGTTGGCACTGTTTTCCATTTTAGCGCGGAGTTTGAGAAGCATCTTTAATTTACTTTAAAAGCAGTTCTGTTTTTAGTTTTATTACCTAGTGTGTATTGCGATTTTCATAATGGACAAAAATATCGAACATAAAGTTTATCTTAAATGTTGCCTCGCCAATGGAATCGGTTCGAAGACACTGAAAATGTCACAGCAGGCTTACAGTGAATCAACTTTAAGAAAACCACGGGCTTATGATTGGTACAAAGAGTTCAAAAGCGGTCGTGATGTTCTGGAAGATTTGCCCCGCTCTGGTAGGCATTCAAATCAAAAAGTCAAATTCTATTAATAAGTTTAAATAGTTTTTTTTTTTGTGCGAAAGTGAATGCTCCATATATCATCGCAACTACAAAATTAATGCTAAAAGTGACCTAGGAAATAGTTTTGTCTGCACTTTTCCATCCACCTTGATAAGAAAAACATACATATACATAACGTTCTTCAATCCCTTTCGAGATGGACAGAGCCTTAGAGACATGAATATATCTACTAGGTCAATTATTATCAAGAATATTTGGGCTGTGATGTTATATGGAACATTGGTGCTAAGTCGCTAGCCCATCGCCCAATCGATACCATATACCCCTAGCCACTTAGTCGCTTCCTACAACATGCCGAGAAGAACGGGAGCAAGCATTCTTTTTACTTATACCTACTTGTATATATTTTGAAAGCCGCGTCAGTCTAAGAGACGAAAATAGAACATCTCGTCATATTGAATTCACGAAATAACTGCGTTTCTTCTAAGGTGTAAGATTGATTAAGGTACTATAAGAGAATGGAAACTATTAGGAAAGTTGATGGACTAGTAACCTTTTAACAATATTTTATAAACATTCTATGACAACTGTTAATAACATAATTAACCTAATAAGACATATGTATAACAGTCAGATAGACGCTATATTGAAAAAAGGTGACGTTAGGAGTACCTATAACCGCCGAGAGTGTATGAGAGGATGTATGAATATCAATGAAGCGAAAGTGGTCTGTCAGGATCGGGACAAATGCGGATCCGTGATCTCTGCCTACCCCTGTACAGGGAACCAGGCGTGATGTGTATGTATGTTACTACAATGTCAATTCTGATCGAGAAGATAAAGTCTCCAAGATACTGTCCATTCGAAAAGCTAAATAAGGATCGTATTAATGATGTTTCAAGCTATACCCATCCGCCCCTTGTATGTATGTCACAAACCAATAAATGCGAACAACCACTTAGAATTATTGAAATATTCAGGTCATACGACAAATGTATATAATAGTCAGTATGAGCAAGATATGGCCTATATATTTTTATCACCCTTTTATACTTTACCGAGAAGAAATGAAAAACAAAATACAATCGTATTCACTACCATTAACCCTTGTGGAATAGTCAGAGGTTGAGGTGTCCATCTCCGCAATTGCGAAGGTAGTAATTCTATGACCACTTCGAACCCACATGATGACCAGATAGTCAATACTCAATGTGACAGGTGGTATGCCCTGTCGCCGTATACAAGCACTGGCCATTACTGGACGGATAAGCGGGTTTCCTCACGATTTTTTCCCTCACTGTTAACAACTATAAATTGTATACGTAAACAAAAACATTTAGATATAACTCATTGGTATAAGCCTGAACCGGGATTCGAACCTAGGCCTTCTATTCAGAAGCCAGAGGTATTCTTCACTAGGCTATAGTTTCTTTATGTTTCCCTTACAGTTTAGAAACAACCGATAGAAGAAATGCAACTAGTTAGTTTTATATTACTTTCCAGTCTAGAACGAGACTTTAGATTTAGGATTCTAACTTCTTTAGAAGCAATTTCTTTCGACTTAAGGGCTTACTAACTGAGCGGTTAAAATCCCACGGATATTGAATTTACAAGAAAGATTATACTCGTATTCACTACCATTAACCCTTGTGGGGTAGTCAGAGGTCCATGTGATATCATTTTAACACGTGGGTTCGAGGTAACCATAGAATTACTACCTCCGCGATTGCGGAGATGGATACCTGAACCTAACTACCCCGCATGGGTTAATGGTCGTGAACGCGTGTGTCTTTGTCTTTTATTATACTCGTATCTATATTATATCCTGTGTGTGGGCTGAAAAAGAATGCTAACTAGCTGCCCTTCTTCCCGACATGTCTTAGGAGGCTACTACGGGTAAATTTATGCTATTGAGCGATGAGCTAGTAACCTGGAGCATTGTTCTATATAACATCACAATCCCAATATTCATGCTATAAATTGAACTAGGAGATATTATTGTATGTCCAAGATTCTCACCACATCGAAAGTAATTAAAGGACGTGAATGTATATGTATAAAAATATTATAATAACCTTACTGCTATTTGTAGTTTACTTATAATAACCTAAAAAAAACTTATGACAACAAAAATAGATTTAAGGACCCTTAAGCCCTGTCCACCCATCGTGTTAATGAACAAGTATTCATTAGATCATTCACACTGATCATATTAATATTCAATCATCTATGAAATGATAGTAAATTAGTGATGGGCTCATTCGATTTTAATAGCATTATCGATAATATGAAATACTATTTTTATATTCGCTTTAAGTTTCAAATAAATGTGTTTCTATTCCTATTGTTGTACATTGCTTTGTTTGTATAAATTAGGTATTTCATTTTATACGCCTCTTTTTGTGGCCTATTTTTAATAATTATGACATTTGTTACTTCTTGCACCAATACTTCAGGATCAAGGGTGAAGCATAGATATGTTTTAGCTTACTTCTTCTTAACTCATTAAATCCAGTCATCACCAGATAGTCAGTAACCAACGTGATATGTCATGCTGTGAATTGCTATGTTACAAGCTTTAATTCTTTCTTTAGACAAAGACTAAGTAAACGGCTTCACGATCATCCACCCCTTAGTAGTTAAGAGGTTCAGGTTTCCATCTTCGCAATTGCGAAGGTAGTAATGCTATGGCCACCTCGATCCCACGTGTTGACCAGATAGTTAGTACTCAATTTGACAAGTGATACGCTATGTCGCCATTTACAAGCACTAACATTCGGGGAACAGGTAGGTTTCATGTATTTTTATTACGAATATGTACATAGACATTCATGAAACTTCATTTTCATTCGTACATGCTCAAGCGGGCTTTGAACCCTGTACCCACTGATACAGAGTCAAGACCCAAACAACTGAGCTAAAAATTACTTAATTTACTTAATTTAAACCAACCACTGTAAGGTTTTCTTTAAGCGAATTAAAATAAGTAAATAGAAAATCCTTTATACTTTCTTATGCCAGTGAACAGACAAATTCTTAATTTTCCTCCACATCGCGTTATACGCTCCATTTGCCACAAAGCAGTAAAAACACCACAAAGATAGTAAATCTTATAGTTTGAGAACTCTGCAAACATTATAGTTCAAAGTTGTTTCTTAGTTTAAAGCGGTTTGCGCATAACTTTCTTTCCCAAACGTATCTTTTGGTATAGTCAGAGTATTGTGGTTCTTAAGTTTTGTTACTCTTCACCTAATATAGGTATATATATAGGTAGATCCAATCAATATTTAAGGAACATGTTATAGTTATTTTGAATAATAGTTGTTACAGTTATAAATAACCTTCACCCAAAAAATTCGATTCTAAATACAAAGCAATTTATTTGTATGTCCCATTATACGAAAATTTGAAAGCCTCGCGTGAAGAATTTAATCGACAGTTCTTTCATTCGATAGTTTCAAGGTCACGATTCTATCGATACAGTCCCGAGGAGGTCACTTCACTAGGCTGGGTATTTGCATTAGCAAAGCGGGGCAGTCGCCATAAAGCTATTATCACGTTCTTAAGAGAGTAATTTGAGGGTTTTAATGACGTCACCATGGGGTTGATAACGATCGCTGACGTCATCCTGCAGCCTCCATAACATCTCATGGCTTAGTGTGTAAAGAACTGGCTGAAAGCAAGTTGTCTAGGTCTAAATTTTGAATTTAAATAAAATTATGTGAACCGCGCTTTTTGCGGGGTATATTTTTTTTTGGGAAACTTGAAAAAGTGATTCAAAATGTCACGAAGCGTCGTTTATTGGGTCATGAAGAAGAATAAGGTAAGTTTATTATGCTTTACATGATTTAAAACTTAAATTGTGGCAATTTTTTGGTTCTCTAAGCAAAATTTTGACCTTAATCTATTTTCATAATTCCAAGTCAAAAATCACCTTAACAAGTTAAATGTACATAAAAACTAATACTTAAATTTAGCTGTTATTGAAATATTAAGCGTAAGTTGGGCAAAATGACATAAGCAATGACTTAATCAGACACATACTTCATCTTGTAAGACAGCGTCCCTTTTCCGATATAACAGCTGACTACATGTCATTACATCAGAAATAAGGACACTTACTAAATAAAACTACGCATTACATTAACAAAATAGGTAAACAAAAACTCAACGAAAAAGGCCGAGCAAAAAGGTGACAAGGGAAATAAATAAAAAAACCCAAGGCACAAATTACGTATTGAAATATTAACTACATCTTACGTTTTCTTCAAAAAGCGCGAAGCACTGTAACCAACTCTATCAGGAAATATAGTTTGCTATATTCAACGAGTGAGTATGGCGAGGGAATTGGGTTTTAGTTTTTTCTCGCGTTATGCCACCGTTTTCTTATTAGTTAACGCGCGTCCAGGCTAAGAGTCGGGGCATACTGCCGCAGCTAGGGGTGAAAAAATCGATAGGCAACCCCGAAACGCTGCCCGCATGCGGATCAAACGACTTGACACGGACTTCAGTTCCGTATTGTTGGTAGAGTTAGGTTATGGGTTGGTTTGTCTTGTCTATGGTGTTTCGTAGTATTAGGAGTTGTATGAATAAATATTCTTATTTGAAATAAATAATACTCATATTTGTTGCATGGACAATATAATAGAGTCGTTAACAAAAGAAACAGCCCTAATAGGTTATATCTTGATTTGAACAAAACTTATACAGAATTAGATTAGGTTAGGTTAGTCTAAGATTAATATTTAAAATCTTAGTGGGCGCTGATGATAAATAATTATTAAAAGAGCTTTGATTTGCCGCACAAGAGAAATTTTTTCATAGTATTGCCGTTTCCAAGTATGATTCTGAATAAAAATAAGGAATCTTTTTTTCATAAATACAAAAGTAAACCCATATAACCCAACTATCATCTAACAGGAAAAGAGACAACAACATCTCAGAGTTAAAGGCTACGAGATGTTAAACATGGCGATTTTATCCGCCAATCACGACGCTTGATTCATTCGCAATATCTGACGTCTGTCATGGAGGAAAAAGCGGGAATTTTGAATATATGATAATTTGGATTACTAAGAAATGGAGTAATATTAAGTATTTAAAAATATAAGTATGTTTAAAGTATAATTTGAATTAAAATCACACAGAGTCGAGTATGGTCATAATATAAAAAATAGGCAGAAAATTTAGCTTCTAATCTCATAAATAGGAGTCTCAGGAGTCCCTATGATATTTTGCTCCTGAGTTTACTAGAAATCAGTAATAGTGAATATACATTCTAATCCGTCAATCCCTTTCGGGATGCACAGTAACTTGGAGACACGATATCACTGCGCCCTAATTTAAATAGGCTTATGTTTAAACGCCTACCAAAAATACTGTTTTGCACACCAAAATAATAGACTCCTAACCTTTGCTATACTTTGGTACATTTCATCCTTTTTAATGAGCTTTTAATTATTTTCCATATGAACATAGGGGTTGTAATGCCATTGAAATTACATATTGGTGACAGGTTGCTAGCCCCTTGCTTAATTTCCTTTGTTTTTTAGGAAAAGCAGGACGAGGCACAGTTTCGATTCCCTATCGAACGTGATAAAGAAAGTAATTGATTTTGTATTAAACCGAGTATTTGTAGTACATTTCACTAATACTTACATACACATCACGCCTAATTCCCTATAGGCAGAGATCACGGATCCCCATTTGTCCCGATCCTGACAGACCACTTTCGCTTCATTGACACTCATGCATCTTCTCAAACACACTCGGCGGTTATAGGTACTCCTAACGTCACCCTTTTTCATTATAGCGTGTTATACTAATATTTTGATAAATAGTGATAAAATATACCATAATAATTCTAGGGGTATATAGCTTTTTCGTAGCAGTAGTTAAATTATATGGATAATTTAACTAATAGAAATAGTAGTAATAATTTGTAGTCTCACCTGACTTTCAACTGAATATTTGGTAAAAACTGAATTAACTATGGCCTATACAATACCTACTGTAAAAAAGTCTCATCCTTATTCGTCAACCGCAACCAATCCATTTCTATCAACTTTCTGCCAACCCCTTGAGACTTAAGTCATGAATGTTTATCAAGTACCTAGGTCATACAACTCCCCTGTCTAATGCCTAAAACTACGCATTGCAGGTCTTTGCAGCTTAGCCTGAAACCTTCCTAGGTTGAATGACCTCATGATTTATAGTACTAGGTTATACAAATACCTAAAGCTGTAGGAAATATGAAGAAACCTACCTACAAATAGGTCATTTTCCTATATAATGGATATATGGTGATCATATATATAGATTCACGTCCTTTAAGCCCTTTCGGGATGAACAGATCTTGGGAGATATAATATCTCATGGGTCACTTTTTGGCATGAATATTAGGGTTGTGATGTCATAATGGAACATTGCTAGCCCATCCTATTTCATTCCATTTACACCTAGCCCCTCCTACGACATGGCGAGAAGAAATGCAGTTAGTTCTTCTTTTTACGTTCGAAGACAATTACGGGGGTAAAATAGTGATGACACCCTTTTTTCCATACTATACACCTCAATTTATAAAACATACATATACATGGACATACAATCTTTTTACGACATTTTATCAATTATTGTAGGACAGTATTACACCAATTGAACTAGCCCCTTGCTAAGTACATTTAAGACCTGTGTTAAGGGTACTAATCAATGTATATATAATAAATATAATATTTATTATACAGGGTGGCGCATTCAAAACGGTCAGTATGGGAAAGTCTGAAACTATAAGAGATACGAAGATTTGTTCTTAGGAACCATGTCACCGATTTTGATAAAAAGAAAAACTGCATTCATACTTTCTTTGTAAAAACAACTGTATCCAGTACGGGAATCGAACCCGGTTGCTGCGAAAAAATAAATTGGCCCTTTCCACTTTTTCTTTTTAAATATCGATTGTCTAGGTCTTAAACTGTAAATGTCTCTATGAAACATGGTGTCGAAAATGAATAAAATGCATTGTTTTGGCATACTTTAATTTATCATAAGTAGTAGATTACATATTACACCGTAACGATATTCAACAGACATGTAAAATTGTCTCTATGGCTGTTTGTAGTTTTGTACTTCCCTACTTGTTACATACACCATATCATATGGCATTAGCATTGCATTAATCCTTTAAGGAGGTTTTGTTATCTACAGTAATCAAAAACTAACAATCAATTGAAAAGTTCACTTAAAGTGACGTGTTAAACCATATTAGAAAATTTCTTGTGGGATTACGTTAAGGATGAATTTTACAAAACAAGCTTTGATACCATTGAAGACCTAAAAGTAGCAATAAAGTCTATCGTAACGCAAATTCACCACATGAAAATACAAAATACAATAGTAAGATCGTTACCTAAACGTGTTAAATATTGTATTGAAAACAACAGTGGTCACTAAAAAAAACTACTATGATAAACTAAAGTATGCCAAAACAATGCATTTTATTCATTTTCGATACCATGTTTCATAGAGACATTTACGGCTTAAGACCTACGCAATTGATATTTAAAAAGAAAAAGTGAAAACGGTCAGTTTATTTTTTCAAAGCAACCGGGTTCGATTCCCGTACTGGATACAATAGTTTTTTCAAAGAAAGTATGAATGCAGTTTTTCTTTTTATCAAAATCGGTGACATGGTTCCTAAGAACAAATCTTCGTATCTCTTATAGTTTCAGACTTTCCCATACTGACCGTTTTGAATGCGCCACCCTGTATATAGCATAATCAACGACCAGACGGGAAAGCAGAAGTAAATCGTAATTCTTAACTCAGCCTCCATCGGGAATTGAACCCGGGACCTCACGATTAGCGTTCAGATGGTTAACCAATTAACGAAGGTCGTCATAATTGATTTATTATCAAACCTTTTATCAGGGCGATCCCTACGTAACCACTTCAGTAACTATCATCTATCTAATCTTTTCATTGACAAAAGGAATATTTGTGGGTGAAGTGGAAGGACTGTTTTGTAGGGCTGGCCCAAAAATACATAATATGAGCGTCAGATAGACGCCATATTGAAAAAGGATGACGTTAGAAGTACCTATAACTGCCGAGTGTAAATGAGGTGTATGAGTGTCAATGAAGTGAAAGTGGTTTATAAGGGATCGGGACAGATGGGGATCCGTGATTTCTACCTACCCCTCTAAAGGGAATCAGGCGTGATGTGTATGTATGTATTTTCCTTCCGTGAGATAAATGTGAAACATCAAGGGAACTCTAAAATCTCATTTACCACATCCTCTTACAGATCTATACTCCCCATCTCACTATTTGGGATCTGTATGATATATTATGATGTTTTCAGAATAGTAACGTGACTTATGATTATTCAAAACTTTTTGCATAACATTCTGAATAACATTAATATGGAATACTGTGTCTTTATTAGCAAATCTACTACAATTATTCTACTAATTTAGTCACATCTAAGTCTTGCCATGATAAAAAACATGCAGAATAATACTTTATTATTACCGTAATCATTCCACGTATAAAAAATACATTTTTATAAGGTAAACCATATTTAACCCATAAACTTTACAATACTGATGCATAAAAACGTTCATAAAACAGAATCTGCCCAAATTATGCATCAATCATGCTACAAACTAAGCGAAATGGAAAATATTGACCAAGTTCGATGATGGACATAGTATAAATAAACTGAACGACTTATGAATAAATAGGCCAGTTAAAAATGCAATCAAGTACTAGAGACATCTAACGGCGTTTTCCGGAACTAAATTGCAGCTCGGTTTTTCTCCAGCTTTTCTATTTAGTTTGATACGTTTACACAGAGGGCACTAGGCGTCGTTTCTAAATAACTATTAAGAAAGGGTAATAATACAAAATTCTGTTACTATCTCTTACTTCTACTTATTTTATCTACTATGTATATTTTATCTACGTATACATAGAAATATTGTCAAAATCGCAAATACGAATACATTATATTAAAAGTACTTATAACTTCCGAGTGTGTATGAGAACATTTAAGTATGTCAATGAAGCAAAAATGGTTTTTCTCATAAATCTCGATCCTGGACACAGATGGGGATCCGTGAGCCCTGTTTACTCCTACAGGGAAACGACCGTGACGTGTATGTATGAATTAATAATAACTGTTCTTACATACGTATATACATACACTCCATTAGATTAATCTCATTTAGCTGGATAAGTGCCATGAGACATTACTCCTCGGTCACATAGTGCTAATTTATAATTTAATAAACGTGTTATGACATTATAATTACGTGTAACGATATTAATGTATTACCTAACTACATCTATATTCACAAACATAGAACTAACGGTAATCGAAGTAATATTATATCCGAGACTTAATCCATCTCTACCAGGGATATAAATATATATGGAGATATCAGTCACATTTAATCCTTTTTGGGGTCGACAGAACCTTGGAGACATACAAACCTCTCCTTAGCCACTTATCAGCACGAATATTGAGGTTCTAATATCATATGGAACATTGGTGATAGGTTGCTAGCCCATCGCCCAACAGATCCATATACACCTAGTTCCTCAGTCGCCCTCTACGTTATGCCGGGAAGAATGGCAACTAGTTGGACTTCTTTTTACGTCTCAGCTAGCAAGGAACACGGATATATTATAGGGAGTTAACGTTTCTCTGAACTGCAAATATTGTCTTGTTGTTGTATTTTCATACGTAGTTATGAAAGGTAGAGTTGGACGGGGTAGGCCGCGTCTAATATACACAGATCAAATTGGAAACATTCTTCTCAAGGCGAGTGTACGTAGTGAAGAACAGAAGAGCATGTATGAGAATGTTAATGGCTGTGAGTGAAGCAAGAGAGATTTGTCAGGATTATTCCAGATGGCGATCGATAGTATATTGATACATATATTATATGTATTGTAATGTATGTGAGTGTATTTCTACTTCCTAAATAATAGTTTCTTCGTTGAATAAGTTTTGAGTATATGTTATGTAATTCAACTCCCTTTTTAGTAATAGGATTTTGGTTAATAATATTCTAGTCTAGACGTTTCATATGACTAATAGTCTTATGTCATTTTGTAAGTGACAAACATTTCTGGCACGAAAATAGATTCATTCAGATATTCCTCAAATTAATCTATGCCCCGTGCTAGTCAGGTATGTAAAAGAATGATAAATAGCTGCCGTTCTTACCGTCATGTCGTGGGGGGCGACTTTGGAACCAGGGGTTAGGGGAATCGATTGGACGTTAGGGTAGCAAACTTTCACCAATGTTCCATATGACATCACAACTCCAATATTTATGCTAAAAATTGACTAAGGATATTTTATGTTTTTAGGTTCTGTCCACCCCAAAAGGGATTAGGTAGATTATAATTTAGCTTCGAAATAACCACTTATGCACTCTATTTCAAGTTAGCCAAAACAACGTAGCAACATCTATCCAAAGAGATCGGAAGGTTCCCACGCTGTTTTACCTAAGCAGCAAAGCCTATTATTAGTAGTAAGACATACACATCTCACCCATCTTCTCACTGTGGTATAGACTGGAGATGCCACGAATAGTGAATTGGCCAATACCGAATATTCAACAAGTCTGTCGACCGAAGGCCTCAGTATTCGGCACGAAATACAATGTACACAAAAAATACCCAGGCGCGTTAACACGATTAGGACAAGTCGCAACAATTTGCTAAAGTTTATCTTTCTTGTCCTGGGAGGTTATTTTCTGAGGCTGCTACAATTTACGGTGAAAAGCGTTATCGTTTGCTACCACCTAATGCTGAAACGCTTGTTTTTATCCATCACAACTTACCACTGCTCAATTTTACTTACTAAAGAGCTGTAATTTGGAAATGAATACATATAATTTTGAGTAATATAATGTCTTTTGTTTATGAATTGGTATTCGGTATTCGGCCAAATAGTACATATTATTTGGCCGAATACCGAATAGTTGCTGAATATTCGTGGCATCTTTAGTAAATACAGAGATCAGCGATCCTTATTTTCCTCATCTTCGCAAACCACTATTCCAGTATTCCTTTCCATATACCTCGACACACACACTCGGCGGTTATAGCTTCTTAAAGAGAAACCGAAGCTCATTAGCGGAGGTCATACACCTTGGCTGGAGACCTGATGACTACGACGCCAAGTCTAAAGAGGAGTGGCAGACAGTCTGAGGGAGAACGCTCTTGTGACCGTGAAGGGGCATAGAGTAACGGTTTTGGGCAGATTGGTCGTTTAAGAAAAACGCTACCATACAAATAGGACTAGCTTCTAAAGTTCATTTAAGACATAAAAGATAAAGGGGTTCAAGACTATTAAACCTTGTGGGATAGTCAGAGGTTTAGATTTTCCATCTCTCTACGGTGGTAGCAATTCTATGGACACTTCGAACCCACGTGTTGACCAGATAGTCACAGGTGTGACAGGTAACAGCCATGTTGCCATTTACAAGTTCTATCGTATATATACAGTAATCTCGTGATTTTTACCCACACCCACTCACTATTTACGACTATAATTGGAAGGCACTATGTAAGCACTACAAAAGATAAATTAAGCTTGGGGAGAAATACCTGAACATATGCCTAATGCTGTAAAATCTAATTTCCTTGGCGGTAAGTAAGTTATATCACGGTCAGTGAAAACTTTTTTTTACGAACAGGCAATAAAGAGAATTAATTCAACTTTAAAAAAATCTACGTTGACTGTTCTTTGAATTTCAAATAACCGCAACAGATAACTATAATAAAGTTCACATACAAGCATCACTATTAATTTCTCGCAATCCTATGACGTCACGCTACAGTTCGTCTAACAATAACCGATAATTACATCCCATCTGTATGCCGTCCGAATAATCTTTGCCGCGTATTTACGCGCGCGTTTGTGTGCGTGTGGGCGCCGCAATAACTGGTGTCTAACCTATATACGAATTTCGAGCTTTCCACCGCTACGAAAGCGCGCTTCTGAGGGAAAGAATCGCGAAAATTCCACGAAAAAAGTTTGTTTTTACCCCATTTTTTACACAAATCCCTTGTTTATACACCATTGGTTACTGAAATAGTGTTAAAAGAGTGCTAAATGTTGGTTTTTGTGGAAAAATTCGGCCTTTTCGCTCAGTTATGATTAAAAATAGTCTCTTCACGTCATTGATAGTACGGGCCGTGCGAGGGATATTTTCGTGACATAGCTAGTGTTCAAATAATTGGATTTTAGCAGACAATACCCAAAGTGCTATTGTTAGTAAAAATAGATGTTAAAATGTGCTATTTTTTTATAAGTGTTTAGAAGAAAATGGTAACAAACATGGATTTAGAAGTATTTTTTAATTGGATTTAATATGGATATAAATACGGTGAGTCTGTTAATTTTATACTTTAAACTACCCATCTATTATTATCATTGAATTAGTTGGGCAAAACCTTGAAACATTTAATACCATCAGAACTTATAATAATTTTTTTTTTATGTTAGCAGCTGTATTTACAAATTCACATAGTTTTATCAAATGTCTTAAATACTATATTTATTGTATGAGTTTATTATTAAAAAATATCATTGAGTAATATAAACGTAACCAAGATAAAAAAGCTATTTTCATTTTATTCATGTTTTAAAGTACTACGGAATCAGTCTTGCAAGAACTTAGAGATAACTATTTCATACTTTACTATTATTACCCTTTGACTGTAGTATTAACAATACTATTTTATACTTAAGTCTATATAATAATTATAAAGTCTATATATAATATATAACAACTGTATAGTATTATATTATCTGTGCTTAAGTACTTTTTCGCTTTGTCTATCTTGGATTTAACTTACATTAAAATAAGTATGATTGGAAACCTATGTACGGCTAACCTAATCCACCATTTCTTATCCAAATAAAGAAGTTAGTCATTCAAATCCTTAATAATACATATATGTACACATACAAATACATTGACGTCCTTCAATCCCTTTCGGGATGGACAGAACCTCGGAGATTTAGTATCTCCTAGGTTCACAAATCTGTTATGTAAATACATATCACTACATAGCATAAAACAAAGTCGCTTTCTCTGTTCCTATGTCCCTTTGTATGCTTAAATCTTTGAAACTACGCAACGGATTTTGATCAGGGTTTTTTTCAATAGACAGAGTGATTCAAGAGGAAGGTTTATATGTATAATAACATCCATTAAGTACTGGAGTTAGCTATATATTTTATACCCGTGCGAAGCCGGAGCGGGTCGCTAGTAAGTACATAAAAGAAATAAGTAAAGTTGGACACAAGGACCTCTGACTATCCAGCTAAGGATTCAAGTCGTGAAGTGTATCCAAGAAGTAAAATAAAGGCAGCTACTTACTTAGTATTTACGTCCCAGACTAGCTGATAGTACTTCTAACAATTAACAATAGGCACCCCGTTAAGTTAAGAACTTTTTCAATCGCCTAAAAGCTTCATTTCGTTAACTGTTCGTATTATTTTAAGTCTTCATCGTTGTACGACAAATAATGTACTATCGTAGTAATTTATATTGTTACATGAATATAAATAAGAATATATATATATATATATATTAATAAGAATATATGAATAGACGCTATAATGAAAGAGGGTACGTTAGGTGTACCTATAACCGCATTGTATGATAAGATGAGTGTCAATGAGCGAAAGTGGTCTGTCAGGATCGGTACAAATGAGGATCCGTGATCTCTGCCAACCTCTGCAGGGAATCGGGCGTGATGTTTATGTATGGGTGTACGTAGTGTGAAGAACAGAAAGAATTGCTACCATCGTTCGATGTGGCAGTCAATAGTCTCTGTTTATCGTGTTATATAAATGAAATGAAATGAAATTCTTTGAAATGAAATGAAATTCTTTTTATTCAATATGAGGATTATAAAATCACTTATTGAAGGTCAAAAAAAAAAAAAAAACATTTCCACCGGAAAAGTTGTCATTACAGTTAATCAATTTAAATAAAAAATATTAAATAAATCTAATTAAACTAATGGCATTTCGTAAAGCAAAATTCTGCAGAGAAGAAATGCCAAGAAACTCTGCAGACATATTTCAATACAATAAAACTTAATTAAATAATCCATCAGAATGAGACTGCAGCCTAACTAGCAACCAACGAATATTATGAGCAAGAATATTATAATAATATTTGGACATTATTTCACCAATTAAACTAGCCCCTTGCTAAGTTCATTTAAGACTAGTCAACGAATATTTAAGAAATATATATTTATTATACATAGATAAATACACATATAGCATATATAATTAACGACCACACTGGAAAGCAGAAGAAAAGCGAAGTTCTTAACTCTGCCTCCACCGGGAATCGAACCCGGGACCCCACGATTAGCGATCAGGTGGCTATCCGATCGCGCTACGGAGGTCGTCAAAATTACTTTAATATTATTTACAGACCAGTTGCGAATTTATTTATTATTCATCTAAAACCTAAAATTACTATTACAAAATTCCTATGAATATATTTGTTTATAACATTATAGAAACATTATTCGCAACACATTGTTCTGTCCACCCCTAACAAACTCAATCGTAAACATTTACATATTGTTTTTCATGGGGTGTTGTTTTGATCTCTATTAGTTAACCACCCCTTTCTACATATAAGTCTACATGTATAGTGTAAAGGAAAAACATCGTGACAATATGTTTATCAGGTTTCTTCTTTCCTCACACTATATATACCTTTAAATGATTCGTTTTATTTAACATATATAGATAAACTTCACGACAGTTTAACCATTTTGGGATAACCGTACATAATTTACAGTCGCTAACGGTGAGGAAAAACATCGTGTGGAAACCTACCTATCCCTAGGGCTGTATAGTATTATATTATCTGTGCCTAGGGATCGATAGTAGCCAGTGCCTGTATACGGCAATACGGTTCACTACCTATCACGTTGGGTGCTGTCTATCTTGTGAAACGGGGGCTTCGAGAGATCCATACCTGACATGCCTTCGAAATTTCGGAGATGGGCACTCAAGCCTCTAATTACCCCGCCACAATAAAAAAGGGAGTGTGTATAAAAAAGTCGTAAAGTGTATATTTTTCGTCACCTATATATATATATACCTTTAACTTATTCGTTTTACTTACATATATGGATATGCTTCACGTCAGTTAAACCTTTTGGGACAATCAGAGGCTTGACTGCTGTGAAGTTCTTTGAGTTACTCATATTCCACGTCTTACCAGAAAGAACACCCAACGTGATAGATGGTGTTTCATGTTACATTGTAAAAGGAATGACTATTGCCTATTTGAATTAATTAAAAGGTTTCCTTACGATGTTTACCCTCAACGTAGAAGTAGTATGTTTCACAAATACATTATAGATCAGTTGTTAGGGGCTTGACTCTGTATTGGTGGGTACAGGGTTCAAATGCCGCTTTAGCATGTACCAATGGAAATGAAATTTTTTAATAAAAATACTTTTACGAAATGTTCGAATTTTACGATGAGGGAAAATATAATGAGGAAACCTACCTGTTCCCGAACAGGTAATAGTCAGTGCTTGTAAATGGCGACATGGCTTCCCATTTGTCACATTGGGTACTGACTATCTGGTCAACACGTGCGTTCGAGGTGGCTATAGAATTAATTACTACGTTCGCAATTGCGGAGATGGACACCTGAATCTCTGACTACCCCACAAGTGTTAATGGTCGTGAACGCATTGGTCTTTTGTATAATTTAACGTTATGCATGTTCAACGGGGCTCGAACCCACAGACATAACATACCCTTCACGACTATTATCCCATGCGATATCGCGAGTCTGCCTGATTCTTCACGATTTTTTAATTACTGAAAATGAAATGAAAATGAAAATCTTTTTATTCAAAATAAGGATCATAAAATCACTTATTGAAAGTCAAAAAAAACACATTTTTTATAAAAAAATATGTCATTAATATATACTAATTATTAAAATAAATCAAATTAAATTAATAAAACTAATGGCAGTTCGTAAAGAAAAATCTTTGCAGAGAAGAAGTGTCAAGAATCTCTGCAGATAATGTGTACATTAAACTTAATAATAATTCATTAGAACATGATCAAAGCTTCACATTCAACAAAATTACATAGTGCTTAACAATTACATAGTGTTTAACAACTGTTAACCATATACGCACTAAACGAGTCAGGTGGTAAAACATGTTACCATTTTATCGAACCCAGTACCTTAATAATCCAAAAGTTACATTAACCACTGATCCATACACCCGTTATCTTATCAAATGAACCAGATTAGGACGAAACGGTAAGGACGATTTCGATCGATTACTTCTGCATTCAATATGTGTTCTTTTGTAAGTTGGGACATCAGTAGAATGCTAACTAGCTGCCATTCTACCCGGCTAGGAAACGAAAATGACAAGTATTTATAAATGACTACGTTTGGCAATGGGCTTCTAACCTGTGTGCCATTATTCCATTTCCAAAACCTACTAAAAGTGATTAAGTACATAGTTTATATACAACTCTAAAGGACGTGAATCCGTATGTATGTGAATACCATTTTAGTATTATTAAATAATAATAATAAAATTATAAGTACCAGCCTTTCCACACAGTTTTCAGAAAATAAAAGGTAAAGGTTTATTGAATCTATATGACGATGGTATAGTAATTGTTCACCAATATTTAATATCTTTTCGCAATCGCTACGTTTAATCCATCCGCTCAATAGTACGAGTACTTACAACATGAAAACCAGCTAGTTACATATTCCCAAAATCCCTGGCCAGCACAGGATATCTCCATATAATCCATTCTGGACTGAACAGGCATATTTTGTTGAGTCCGGAAATAGATTCATTCAAGAGGCCACGTGTTAGGTCGTTGGCCTTATTAGTATAACTTCCGTTCGAGTGGTTACAGTATTAAAAGGTCTCAATACTGAATACTGATGAGGGAATACATCGTGAGGAAACCTATCTGTACCCCGAACAGGTAATAGTAAGTTCGAACTCTCGCGAAATTAAAAGGGCTTAATACTTAGCAGCTATCAGTTGATCCAAAGTAAGGATTTTAAATTAGAAAGAATAGATACATACACAAATACACATCACGCTTGATTCTATGTCTCATTTGTAGTCAGAAGTCCTGACAAAACACTTCCGCTTCATTGACACTGATACGCCTCCTCGTACACACTAGGCTGTTATAAGTACTTTTCGTAATAAAAAAACACATTTACGAAATGCGTCGAATACTACGGTAAAGGAAATACATCGTGGGGAAACCAACCTGTTCTCCGAACTGTAGTAAGTGCTTGTTAATGGCGACATGACTTACCACCCGTCTCACATTGAGTACTGACTATCTGGTCAACACGAGGGTCCGAGGTGTCCATAGAATTACTTCCTTCGCAAGTGCGGAGATGTAAACCTGATCATCGGACTATCGCGCAAGGGTTAATAGTCATGAACGCATTCGTGGTATTGTCTTTTGACTTAGCTGCTAACATTCAATACAATGGGAGGCTTTTAAGTTAAAAGAAAGGTATATATTTAGCATTCTATCTACAATACTGACTATCAACTATCTAAAAGGAATAGAAGGTATCCGAAACTATTAATACGTGGTCATAGAAGATAGTCGTTGACTCAAATATTTCAGTAATTAACGATAAAATTGGACATTTATTAGAAAACGTAACTTACCGCGTTCATAAAATTATATTTAATACAAAATTTGACCTTTACAGAAATCAGAAACAGAACCTTACCAATGTATTCTTAAGATCTCTTTTACCTTCTACGAGAATAGTACGTTTGATCCAACTAGTCCTTAACAGTCCTTTCTAACTAACGTATTCTTAAGAACTCTGTTCAACCTCTATAACTATAGTACAATTCTACCGGTACGCTTGGTTTATAATTAATAGCACTAGTTAACATAACGCAATTAGTCAGCGCCGATTCACGCCGTCAACGATTCCAATTAAATGTAAAGTTGGCACGCATTGATACATTGGGCAGAAGAAAGGTGGATATCAAAATGGATGAAGTTTACATGTATACATTTACGGCCTTTAATTCCTTTCAGGGAGGACTGAACCTTGGAAGTGTATCTCCTAGGTCAATTTTGGTATAAAATAGGTTGTGATGTCATATGGAAAATTAGTGACAGTTTACTTGCTTATCGCTCAATTGATTTGATTTAGCCCTAGTCTCTTACGACATGCCGGGAGAAAAGGCAGAGTTAGTATTCTTTTTACGTCCCAGTCTTGTACGGGACAAATTAATGAATTTAAATTCCTTGAAATGTATATGTTTACAGTCGTCTATGGGTTGTCAACAAAGTCGCAGCTCAATGAAATTTAGAAATTCTATAATTAGTAGTCAATTGTGATGCCAAACTGTCTAAATATGGTCGCTTAGAGATTATATTTGGATTTTCAATTGGAACCCGAAGAACAAGGAAAAGAAGATGTTGATAATGGAGCTTCGACTTCGTTTTTTTCGGTTGTAGCGGCTGGTGGCGTTGGCGTCACCATGGCGACGGAATATCGAGAAGTGTAAACGCAATGCCACCGATGTTTGTACTGACACCAACATAATCTTATAGAGTGAATGGCGTATTAAAGAATTTAAAAATGTATTGATTTGTAGCCGAATCGGAGTAGTTACAGTACTGAAGTACTATGTAGGTTTTCGGCCACTTAAGGCAGTCATTTCACTAAGTAACTAATATCTAATATGACAATTAATACATTGTATTAATTAATTTATATTTAATATTTTACTTTAATTCATTTATGTTACTTAAGCCTTTTTTATACTATAACATTCGTCCAACCATTTAAAATAAGTACTTTTCAATTCCGAAGATATTATAATTAATTTACTTAAATGAAAAAAAATATTTCGTGCTAGCCTGAGACATAAAAAAATACTGACTAGCTGCTGTTTTCCCGGCATATATTTTAATCTATGGGGCGATGAGCGAGCAACCGGGTTTCATATGACATCACATCCTCAATATTCATGTTTCAAAGTGTCACAGGAGAAATTACTGTGTCTACGAAATCTTTTGCACTGCACCGACACTGCAACATTATCTTCATAAAATAATTATTTGGTGAATGTAGCTAGCATATCCCTTTTTTTCTTAATTTATACTTATAATCTTAGCATACTTACTCGTCCCTACTCATGTCATTTAATCCCTGAGACGATGCACAGAAACTCAGATATAATATTTTTATCTGAGTCACTTTTTAGATAAAAATAATCACTTTATAGGTGTCGTGGTAGTTTTAACAAAAATATTAGAAACAAGTTTTCCCTTACATTATCTTGATTAAATTGTCGTGGTCATTATTAGTCCTAACATTTAACTGTACCTAGACATTATGGTACCTAAATTACAGTTTTCTTAATTCTTTAATGGGAAGTTTACTATTATGGCAATAAATACTCAAATATATTTAACTCTGCGATTACGGATTACAATCACTTTTTTTATATGACATCACAGCCCCAATATTCATGCTAAAATGTCACCAAGGAGATATTATAATGTCTCCGGGGTTCTTTCCACTCCGAATGAAATTGAAGGACTTAAATCTATGTGTATGTATTTATAGTTATCAATTTGTATAGTTATCAAATGATTTTGTTTTGTTTGTTTAATGAATAATGAATTCGTTCAATTTATGTATGTACGCATATTTTTTGGATTTATTTGAGATATCGAAATAATTTCATATTTCGTTCGTTAAATTCGTTCTTACTTCACTACCTATACTACATTTTATAATTTTCTATATATCATAGTTGCAATAAGGTTTGTACTTTGTATTGATATCATGCAGCGTTGAGAAGGATACAAAATGGATTTATCGTGTATGCTATTGTCCTATTGTGTTTGAACCTACCCGTTTAACAGCTGGTCTGTAACTTTAGTAAAGAAATGCATAATACATTGCATACACATACATCACAATACTATGTAGCACAGATATAATAACACTATACTAGTAAATATACAGGAAGTTTTTTTTCCGTTTCTATCAACATATGTAATTTCGGTTTCTAGACATAAACTATTTAAGTAGAAGGATGATCTGATTATTAGAATCTTCGAAAAGATGCTAGAAACATTGCAGAGATATAGATCAATAGATATAGGGGTACAATATTTCTTTTTTCATGACAAGTAACGTTTGGTTTTCTATCTTAGATCTCCTTAGATCTCCTGGATCTAATCTTACTTACCAGTAAGAATTGAAAGAATTTTCATCTACGTCTAATTATCATGTTCCTATAAATTTGTGAAGGTCCTAATAATCAGATCTTACGACATATACACTCACTAAATAGAGTATTACCTAGTTGCTACTAAAAAAAGGGGAATTATAAAACGAGCGAACAAAAAAAAAACTTTGCGACTGATGATGACATACTGTTTTAATAACTTGAGCGGTATGAATTTGAGTAAGCGAAAAATTAACTAAACTGACGACGAATATTGATTTATAATAAAATCCAGAACGAGCTTACAAAAAAATTTTATCCGAGCGACTGCATTACTAAGTGAGCGACTGGAAATACAGAGAGGGCAACTTCAATATTAAGATAGATTCGATTTTTCTAAGTGAGGTTATACTTAGCGAACTACTAAAAAGTTCACTTTGAGCAAAGTTTAGGTTAGGTTAGTTTAGAAATAAATGCATGCATATTACTTTATTTTTACGGAGTACATTGTTTTATTTAATTACCCTTATATTTCGATAATAAAATTTCTCAACTAATAGAATAGTGTTTCTTCAAATAGTTATTTCATATTATTTTTGTTTTTTAAATGTGAGCTCATTATACTCTGCTCATCAGTGTATTTTTCAAAGTAGTTTTTGTATTCGAAACACTTCATTTAAGATAAAATGCCGCTCAGTATAAAAAATACATTTGCCAAATATTTAAAAAAATGCAGGACGTAACGTTGACCCGCAAACAAATATTAGGTCGCTCAAATATTATGAAGCTGCTCATTATGTATTTTAAGTAACTCAAATTAATGTTTTTAAGTTGCTGTTCTGTTGATTTCTCGTCACTCGCAGTCAGTCGCTCACTTAGTAATTCTATAACCCAAATTAATTAATTTTGACACTTAGAACTGTAATTTACAGTCACTCGTTTTATTGCTATCCCTAAAAAAATAACATCACCAATCAATTTAATTTTTTGTTTATGGCATTAGCATAAGACAAATATAATACTATGACTGACTAAATAATATGTCTCTTAAGTTGTACATACCCTGAAAGGGAAATAATAACATTCCAATACACACATAAACATATATATGTATGTTTTGTTTATGCATATGCCAGAATCATTATTATTTTATAGCATACTTTAGCGCTGTGTGTTTATGTACTTACGCCTTTGAATCCATGGTCATTTTTTTATGTGCCTGCTACTAAGACGTTAGTTAATACACTTAGAATGTAGTTTACAATGCATATTTATAGTATCATTCTTCTTAAGACGGGTGTACGTAGTGAGAAGAACAGAAGAGCATGTATGAGAAGGTTAATGGGTGTGAGTGTAGCATGAGAGATTTGTCAGAATAATTTAAAATGGCTATCTGGATAATGAAGTAGATAAATGTATCTTATATGTATGTATAGTGAAATATACATAGATACATATGTATACATTCACGACCTTTAATCCTTTTCGGGGTAGACAGAACCTTAGATCAAACATCTTCTTGGTCACTTATTAGCATGTATATTGGGGTCTGCGATGTCGTAATGGTACATTGGTGACAATTACTAGTCCATCGCCCAATAGATTCCATTGACGTCCCTTAGTCGTGTCCTATCAGATGCCAGGAAGAATGGCAACTAGCTAACATTCTTTTTAATAGCACTACTAGGAGATATTATATCTGCAAGGTTCTGTCCACCCCGAAAGGGATTATAAAGTACGTGAATATAAATGTATGTTGTAAAGAAGTTTGGTACCATTTGACACATTAGATACTGGCTCTAGTAGTATAGACACTTAAATTCTAGTGGTCCTTAGGTTATCTAACTCTACCTTGATGGAGATGTATTACCTATAACCAAGCAAGGGTTCAATAGTCATAAAAGAGTCTACGAAGATTTTATTGGGTTAGCGACCTGTGACCCGTCCCCATTTACAAGCACTGATTCAAATAAATAAAGGAATAGCTACATAGACGAGGTATTGAAAAGGGTGACGTTAGAAGTACTTATAACCGCCGAGTGTGTATGAGGTGTATGAATGCCAATGAAGCGTTCCGTGATCACTGCCTTCAAATGAGACATGAAACAGGCATGATGTGTATGTATGTGTATTCTTTCTAATTTAAAATCTTCACTTTAGATCAACTGGTAGCAGCTTAGTATTATCTGTAGGGAAAAGGGCGTGCTATGTATGTGCCAAACAATAGGTATCTAGATTTCTTTGAAATTTTCCCTCACCGTAGAACTACTTACATTACACATCTACCAGTTCCTACTAGCCTATTAGTCCTGAGCTAAATCCTAACTATTTACCGTGACGACCTCCGTGGCGCGGTCGGTTAGACGCCTGAACGCTAATCGTGAGGTCCCGGGTTCGATTCCCGTTGGAGACAGTTAAAAACTACGCTTTTCTTCTGATTTCCAATCTGGTTGTTGATTATATATGCCATATATGTATATATTTCTTAAATATACGTTGACTAGTACCCTTAACACAAGTCTTCAATGTATTTACCAAGAGGCTAGTTCAATTGGTGTAATAATGTCCAATTATTATTATCGTTCCTGCCGGCATATCGTAAGAGGCAACTAAGGGACTAGGGTAGCTAGTTATAGATGTCTGTAACAAATGTTCTATTATGACATCGAAACCTTTGTCTCAACTTCCACCTCATCTTCCTTTCAGCCACCAATGGCAGACACAGCGGTGACGGGGGCTACCCCCGTGGACACAGTGACCCTGGGTCCAGATGGCCAGCCAGCCCTGGTGCCTCCACCCAGGAAACCAGCCCGGCCCCGAGGGAAACCCATGCCTGAAAGACCGAAGAGGAGTTTATTCTGCCTTGGCTTAAAGAATCCACTGAGAAAGCTGTGCTATGACATCGTGGAGTGGAAGTATCCTTTGCAAAGAGATAAATTTTGAGTAATTTTTAAGTGTGAGTAGGTGATTCCAAGAGTATACAAGGTCGAGTGCCAGTCTGGGGCGTTAAAAGAATGCTAATTAGCTGCTGTTCTTTCAGGCATGTCGACTGCATATAGGAGACGGATAAGAGACTAGGGTAATTGGGATCAATTGGGCGATGGGCTAGCAACCTGTCATTAAATGTTAATAGGCTAAAAAATTACCTAAAGAGATTGTAAAGGGATTTAAAGACGTGAATGTCCATATATGTATGTAATATGAAAGGAATTGGAAAACTTATTACACCTATTAAAATGTTGGGTGTAACAGTTTTAATTTACCTCGCAATTAAGCTATTTCTTGCATAAAAACGAAACTTGTGGAATAAAAATGAAGGCTTTTTGATAGAACCTACAAGTAATTATTATGTATTTTCCTGAACTCGTACCAGACCTTTTGAATACATGATTCTGACCACTATCTTCGCGAATTGTGTCGCACTGGCCATCTTCACGCCTTATCCAGCGGGGGATACCAACCATACGAACTTCGTCTTGGTAAGTACTTGTTTATATAGCTACCTTTCCTCCTAGCATGTCGTGAAAGGTGACTAAGGGACTAGGGGTAGATGGGATCAATTAGGCAATGGGCTAGTAACTTGTAATTCTAAGCTAAAAAGTGACCTAGAAGTTTGAAAATATCCGAGGTTCTTCAATGAATTTATCTTTATTCCACTTTCCATAATCCTACCAACAAATATGAATATAGCAGAATTTTTAATATTATGTCCCATTAGTTAAAAAAGTAGTATGGAAAATAGAATGCTAACTGTCGTATTAATGAATATAAAATATAATAAGAAAATATAAAGAATATAAGGGAAAGTTGCGGTTGTTTCTTCTGATTATCTCGAAAAGGATTTAAGCATGCCAAGATTTCGTGAAAAATGTGATAAGGGAAGGTTGCGGCTTGAAAGAAGATGTAGTGACTAAAATTGAAAATGGCATGCTTTAATGGTTTAAGCATTTTATGCGGATGAAAGATAATAGTTGTCATAAGAAATATTTGTGGGTGAAGTGGAATAAGCCATATGGCAGTCAGATAGATGCCATATTATATGTATAAAATACACAGTGATTCACATACATATTAAATAACTAGAGGTCAATGTATATTGCGTATTAATGTCATCAGAACCCAGATATAATACTGATGGAAGGAATGTATTATGTCTAAGGTCCAAAAGGTATGTGCATGAATATAATTGATGTTGTTTTACATTTTATACATGTACCTGTATTCCTTTAGTTGCCTCCGACGCTAGTCTGATAACATACATACACACGCCCGTTTCACTGTAGAAGGGTAGCTAGAGATCACGGATCCATATCTGTCCCAATCCTGACAAACCACTTTCCCTTGTTTGACAATCATACACCTACACAAACTTTTTGTTAACATCACCATATTATATTAACCTATCTTCCTCCATCTTCTCTTCCAGGAAAAAGTGGAAGTGGTGTTCATGGTGATCTTCTCTGCGGAGTGTGTGATGAAGATCATAGCGTATGGGCTGCTCATGCATCCGGGAGCATATCTCAGGAATACTTGGAACAGTCTGGATTTTACTATAGTTGTTATAGGGTAGGTATTGTCCTGAAATTAAAAGGGAGTTCTTATACACACATGGCAGTCATATAGACACGATTTAATAAAGAAGTTGCTATAACCGCCGAGTGTGTATTAGTGTCAATGAAGAGAAAATGATTTCTTAGAGCCGAGGCATATGAGGACCCGGGGTCTCTTTATGTACCTTTGTGGGTCAGTCAGGGTTTCCCGTGTCTCCGCAATTGTGTGATATTATGGCCACTTTTAAACCACGTGTAGACCAGATAACCAGTACTCAATATAATGTTAACATTTGTGTATGTAACAGTGGGTAAGCTATGTCGCCACTAGTCACTGATCCAACAAATAGGTACGTTTCTTCGCGATGTTTTCCCTCATAGTAAGTGGTGTATTCCCTAACGTATTTTAAAATAATATTATATTAAATTGATAACTTAAGCTATTGGTATATGCTCCGAGGTTTGAACTCTGTACCCACTGATATACAGTCAAGCTTCCAACGATTGAACTATACTGAACTTATACTGAACTTATACTATATTTATCCCTTTTTCAGTATATTATGTATGGTGCTACAATACACAGAGGTTGAGATATTCGACGTCAAGGCTCTGAGAGCTTTCAGGGTGCTTAGGCCTTTGAGGCTAGTGTCTGGTGTGCCAAGTAAGTATACTTTGCGATTATTAGGTGGTACTGGGTAGTCAGGAGTTAGGATGTCTAGTTTCTTTAATGCGGTGTAGGTGAACTTTAAGGCACATTGAAGATTGTTAAATAGTCATAATCCAAAGTGATAAGTAGTATTTCTACTTGGCTACTGGCCAATCTCTAGAATACACAGTTTTCTTTATGATTTTTCCCCTCACTGTATATTTCGCAAATTTATTACCATATTAATAATCAAAAAATCAAGAATAAAAATGTTTCGACAGACCAAGAACCATCTTAACCCTCAGTTGATGCTAGACACTCAAACACTGACTTAACAATAAAGACTTTTACCGTTATGGAAGCATATGCATTATTATTATTATTAAGGTCCTATGTCCTTAGATGGGCTAAGGGCATCCACAGTGCTCCGCCATCTCGATCAGTCTTGGGCTTCGCGCTTGACTTCACTCCACGTCTTTCCAATGGCCGCCGCTTCTGCGATGATCGACCGCCGCCATATGTATATACATATAACTCTTTTTCCTCCACAGGTCTCCAGATAGTCCTGAACTCCATCCTCAAGGCCATGGTGCCGCTGTTCCACATAGCCTTCCTGGTGCTCTTCGTGATCATCATCTACGCCATCATAGGCCTCGAGCTGTTCTCTGGAGTCCTGCACAAGGCCTGCTATAGCTTGGACAGTGGTAAGAATTTAATGATAGAGAGAAAGTAGCGGCCGTAGCCCAGTGGGTAAGACCTTGGACTTCTTATGAGGACTTCCTAGGTTCAAACCCCGACTCTGGCATGTACCAATGAATGAAATTTAAATGTGTGTTTTTCATTTACGTACATAAGTTACAGGCGCTAACGGTGAGGGAAAACATCGTGAGGAAACCTGCCTATCCCTCGGGATAGGTAATAGTCAGTGCCTATATACGGCGATACGGTTCACTACCTATCAGTGATACGCGGGCTTTAAATGACCCATACCTAACATGCCTTCGAAATTTCGGAGATGGGCACTTAAGTCTCTGACTACCCCGCCATAATAAAAAAGGGAATGTGTACACACAAGTCGTGAAGCGTATGTTATGTTTATATTTATTCAATGCTCGTAAACAATAAAAGTTGCAGAACAATGAAAAAGTACCGTCACAGTACCGAAATATTATTTGACCACGTTGCAAGTAACGACTTTATTACCCAATAGATAAAGTCAAACAAAAATACAAACGCGTTAACGACTTAACCTTTGCGGAGTAGTCCGAGGTTCAGGTGTCCATCTCCGCAACTCCGAAGGTAGTAATTCCATGACCGACACTAACCAGTGTTATGACCAGATAGTCAGTACTCAATGTGACAGGTGGGATACATTAGACGACCTCCGTGGTGCGATCGGTTAGCCGACGGACCGCTAATAGTGAGGTCCCGGGTTCGATTCCCGGTGGAGGCAGAATTAAGATCTACGCTTTTCTACTGGTTTCTAGTCTGGTCGTTGATTATATATGCTATATATGTATTTTTTTATATATAATATGTATATATTTCTTAAATACTAGTTGACTAGTACCCTTAACACAAGTCTTAAATCAACTTACCAAGGCTCCAGTTCAATTGGTGTAATAATGTCCTAATATTATTATTATTACTATACCGTGTCGTCATTTACAAGCACTAACTATTACTAGTTCCGTGAAAAGGTATGTTTTCTCACCGTATTTTGAAAATGTATCTTTATTGCGAAATTGTACATAGGAAACCAGATAATTTCAATTCCATTAGTACAATCTCCTAGATTTGAACCTTATACCAACTGATACAGAGATCTGGACAGATGGGGATCCATGATCTCTACCTGCGTGATCTGTATGTATGTTGATCATTGTATTGACACCTCAGTCTACTATACTACTACATTCCTTATTCCGGTGAAAGTTGTGTGAAGAACAGAAGAGCATGTATGAGAAGGTTAATGGGTTTGAGTGAAGCAAGAGGGATTTGTCTGGATCGTTCCAGGTGGCAATCGATTGTCACTGCTAATATATGTATGTATCTAATTTTCAAGTTACGCATTTCTGTATAGATACCATATTGAAAGTGGGTGTTGGAAGTACTTATTACCTCCAAGTACGAGTATGTATGAGGAGATGTATGAGTGTCAATAAATCGAAAGTGGTTTTCAGAATCGGGACAGATACCTGCGTGATCTGTATGTAGATCATTGTATTGACACCTCAGTTTATCCTGACATTCCCTGTCTCTTCAAGGTGACGTCCAGGAGGAATCCTGCAGCAGTGAGCCAGGAGTGGGCATGAACTGTGACGAGGGCTACGTGTGCCAGGACAACGGCTGGGTGGGCCCTAACTTCGGCATCACCAATTTCGACAACATCGGCTACTCAATGCTCACTGTGTTCCAGTGCATCACCCTGGAAGGATGGACTGATATTATGTACTCGGTAAGGGGGCTTTACGTTATGTTTTTTCTTAGTATCGGTTTATATTTTTTTTTCTTGTGTATCATATATATACAATAAAACAAGGAATTAAAACTAACAAAATATTTACAAACTTAAAACTAATTAAAATAATTTACCTATAAATTAAATATGTCTATATATATATATATATATAGAATTGGTTGATAATCTGATAACTATATAAGGATGAAAAGTCTTGATGCTTGTAGGCAGAGAGAATTTTTCGGCCGATAAAATTCGAAGCACCAGCGCTCGTATAAGTAAAAAAACGCTAAAGGAATATAATTTATCAAAATGTATGGAATAGACTTCACTACATAGTATAAAACAAAGTCGCTTTCTCTGTCCCTATGTCCCTTTGTATGCTTAAATCTTTGAAACTACGCAACGGATTTTGATGCGGTTTCTTTGAGTAGATAGAGTGATTCAAGAGAAAGGTTTATTTGTATAATAACATCCAATAAATAGTGGAGAAGGCTATATATTTTATACTTTTGCGAAGCCGGAGCGGGTCGCTAGTACTTAATAAATAAGTCATGTTATCTTTCTAAAGAACTCTCTATTGTATAAGTATTGTATATTGAGCTGTAGTACACAAGAATTTAAAAAAATGTTAATTAACTACCATTCTTCTTGTTTTATAATAGATCCAACTATGAGAAGCACTGATCAATGGTATCTTTTGGGCGATGGGCTAGTGACCCGTTTCTATTATTGTGTAGCATGCCAACCCCTATAGTTTTTTTAGAAGTAAACTTATTTGTCTTCATGGGTTTGTCCACTGTTACGTGAATAATAATTTATTGTTTTATTTTTTTCCTTACAGATAGCAAACGTAAAAGGGAACACATGGGTGTGGATTTACTTCGTGTCTCTGGTCATATTTGGGAACTTCTTCGTCATGAACCTCATTCTTGGTGTGTTGTCTGGGTACGTATAATGCTGTATATCAGAAGTGGATATCTTGTGAAACGTGGGACTTTAAGTAACATAGTATGCTCAAGTTTCTGAATACCTCGAAAAAAAACCAAGTCCCCAAGTCAAGTGGGCAAGCGATTAGTTGACAGAAATTAAAATATATAGTTTTGACAGACGCATTTACGCTTTACAGTCGCTAATGGTGAGGGAAAACATCGTGAGGAAACCTGCCTATCCCTCAGGATACGTAATAGTCAGTGCCTATATACGGCGATACGGTTCTCTACCTATCACTTTGGGTGCTGTCTATCTAGTTAAACGTGGGCTTCGAATGACCCATACCTAACATGCCTTCGAAATTTCGGAGATGGGCACTCAAGACACTGACTACCCCGCCAGAATAAAAAAGGGAGTGTGTATACACAAGTCGTGAAGCGTATGTTGTTGTTTTTATGTTATTGTATGCATTTACGCTTGACTGAAACGCGATTGCGAATGAATGCGATGTCATATTAAGTTGCCAGACTGACATTTCATCTCCACTCAACCACTTCCCACTTACTATTTTTATATCAAAGTTTAAATAACTCATCCATAATGTTCAGTGGCCTATTCTATAGAATAGTAGGTTAGAGATTCCTTCGACCGCTAGAGTGAATAAATTACGTGAATTTATATCTTACTGTACTTAAACTTCTTCTTCATTCTTCTCCCCAGAGAGTTCTCCAAAGAACGTGAGAAAGCGAAAAACCGTGGAGACTTCCAGAAGTCGAGGGAGAGGCAGCAGTTTGAAGAGGACCTCAAGGGGTACCTCAACTGGATCACTGTTGCTGAGGAGCTGGACCTGGAGAATGACCAGCAGCAGAAGGATGGAGAGGTCGATAGTCCAGGTGTGTATGTGGTGTAGCCATTAACTCTTGCGGGGTCGTCAGAGGTTCAACTGTCCATCTCCAAAAGGCAGAGGTAGTGATTCTATGGCCACATCGAACCCACGTGTTGACCAGATAGAATGTGACAGGTGGTAAGCTATGTTGCCATTTATTAGCACTGACCATTGCTTGTTCGGGGAACGGGTAGGTTTCCACACGATGTTTTCCCTCACCTTAATATACGATGCATTTCCTAAATGTATTTTTATTACGAAAAATTATATGACACATTGTCAGGTGCTACTTTGTTTTGTAAATACATTAACTGGCTATATGTTCGGGGAACAGATTAGGTTTTTATGCGATCTTTTCCTTTACCTACCGTTGAATTTAGTGCATTTTGCATATTTAATTTTATAGCATAAATGTGAATGGAAAATCTTAAAACTTAATTTCCATTAATACAAGCTTGGAAGTTTGAACCCTGAACCCACTGATACAGTCCCCTAATGACAGAGCTATTCCGAATTATTCAGTAAATACTCGTATGTACATATTTATTCATTATCATTTCAGGTAGCAAAGATAGAAGTAGCAACGACGATTCACCGAGAAGAAAAACGTTGAATGGAGAGATACCCAAAACTACTACGTGCAAAATGTACTGCAGAAGATTTGATAAGGTAACTAAAAAACAACTGACATATTATAGTCCTAACCCTAAATAGTATATAGTATAGTAGTAGTAGGTCAAAGGATCACAAATAATATTTTTAAATCTAATGTAATATTTTTAGTGTCCATATGTGTCAATCCTCCGGACTACCTCCGTGGCGCGATCGGTTAGCCACCTGAACGCTAATCCTGAGTCCCGGGTTCGATTCCCCGCGGAGGCTGAGTTAAGAACTACGCTTTTCTTCTGCTTTCCAGTCTGGTTGTTGATTATATATACTATATATGAATTTATCTATATACAATAAGTATATATTTCTTAAATATATGTTGAATAGTACCCTTAACACAAATCTTAAATGAACTTACCCAAGGTTCAGTTCAATTGGTGCAATAGTGTCCCAAATATTATCGTATTATTTTTATTAATACATCTCCGAACACCATTCTCACGAAAAATAGGAACAATTCACTACATCTTCTTTTTAAAACTCTTGCAGATTAACCGTCGAATGCGCAGGGCGTGCAGAAAGGCAGTTAAGTCGCAAGCCTTCTACTGGACCATCATCGTGTTGGTGTTCCTCAACACTTTGGTACTGGCCACTGAGCATTATGGGTGAGTTATGAATCATGATGTTTGAATCACGTGTACCTACATATGTAAATACATACATACTCGTAGATTTATACCGTATAAAAATAATATATATGAAAAGTTGGTTACAAAAGGAATCTGATTTATTGAAAACGGGTGTAAGAAGTACTTATTACCTCCAAGTATGTATGAGGCGGTGATTGAGTGTCAATGAAGCAAAAGTTTTTTGCCAGGATCGGGACAGATGGGAATCCGTGATCTCTGCCTACTACTCAACAGGGAATCAGGCGTGATGTGTATTAATGTATGCATTTCCATATTACCCTCATGTCTGAGGATCGTGGTCAGCATCAGGGTTGCATATGATCTGCCTCCACTTGTGTTTGGAAAACACATCTCTTACGGCAAAGTAGATTTTTTCATACACTTTCACTACACTTATATCACTAATTTTAATACACAGATAATGGAATATTCGTAGTATCTATACTGTTGTGTTATATTATCTGTGGTAGTATGCTTTAGCTAAAGTCTTTTTTCACTTTTAGGCATTTTCATTTTCATCTCATGTTTAGAATTTGTATCCGTGTTGTGAAGCAACAAAATAGGACTCCCTTCCACTATTTTGTAACTCTTGAGAGGTAGTCAGAGGTTTGCATGTCCATCTCTGCAATCGCGAAGGTATTTCTATGGACACTTTGAACCCTCGTGTTGACCAGATCGTCACATATATGTATATATGACATATAGTGATGTTACATATAGTGTATGACAGGTGGTACCCTGTTTTCCAATATATTTCATTAACCTCTAGACCCATAGTCACTCCGTATTGGCACAAAAGAATGGAACTACAATTACAGATAAAATTATTGCATAACATTTTTTCAATAACTTATTTATCCTTTTCAGACAACAACCATGGCTAGATGACTTCCAGAACTACGCGAATTATTTGTTTGTGGTTCTGTTTACCATGGAAATGTTAGTAAAAATGTACGCACTAGGATTTCAGGTATGTTAATATAAATTATAATGGATTACGTATTAAAGGATTTAGTAAGCAATGGCGACCGCGTCTCGGTAAACATAGCGTAGGACGCCCCCCTGCTAGATGGACCGATTACCTAAAAAGGTCGCTGGTAGTGGTTGGCTGAGAGCCACGAGTGATCGTGTTTTGTGGCGAACCCTTGGGGAGGTCTACGTCTAGCAGTGGACTGACATAGGCTGATTGATTGACTTAGTAACTAATAGTAAATGAAATAAATGCCGATATGGATTCGATAGTTAATAATTGCGTTGCTTAATATAGATATATTAGTTATGTATATTTTTTTGAATAAATATTAAATAGTAAAGTAACCATAGTTATTTTGAAACACTCGCGATTTATACTCATTTTATTTACTATATGAGACCGGATCGTATCACGATAAATTAATAAAGATATAAATACGTTTATTTCACCCGACGTTTATATATACATTTATATATCTTTATTATTTATCGTGATACGACCCGGTCTCATATAGTACGAGTAAATAAAAAGTAAAGTAACCATTTTAAAAGGCAATATGTTAATTATCAGCCTCATTCATAATTTACAAATAAGCCATATAATTTAAGTAACTAACTAACCAAATAAAGAATTCATACACCTAAAATACAATTTAACCTTTTCATTCAAACATGTACGCATTCACATATATCTTAAATATACTTTTGACGACCTCCGTGGTGCAATAGGTTGAGCACCTCAATGCTTATCATGAGGTCCTGGGTTCTATTTCTGGTGGAGACAAGAACGCTTTTCTTCTGCTTTCCAGTCTGGTTGTTGATTATATATTATATGCATATATAACTATATATAATATGTATATATTTCTTAAATGTACGTTGACTAGTACCTTGAACACAAGTCTTAAATGAACTTACCAAGGGGCTAGTTCAATTTGTGCAATAGTGTCTCACTTATTATTATTACTAGCGACCCGCTCCGGCTTCGCACGGGTATAAAATATATAGCCTACTCCACTATTTAATGGATGTAATTATACATATAAACCTTCCTCTTGAATCACTCTATCTATTAAAAGAAACCGCATCAAAATCCGTTGCGCAGTTTTAAAGATTTAAGCATACAAAGGGACATAGGGGCAGAGAAAGCGACTTTGTTTTATACTATGTATTAATCATCCATCTCATCTCCTAACACACTTCTAAACTCCACCTTTCAGGGCTACTTCGTCTCCTTATTCAACCGGTTCGACTGCTTCGTGATGTTCTGTTCGGTGGTGGAGCTGGCTCTCACCCTCACTGGCACCATCCCGCAGCTGGGCATCTCGGTGTTGAGATGCGTCAGACTACTCCGGGTCTTCAAGGTTACTAAGTGAGTAAACGCTTCATAGCGGCTTTTTGCGTTATTTGAGTTACTATCATGACATACATTCCACGTAACTCAGTTGTTAGGGGCTTGACTCTGTATCGAGGGTACAAAGATCAAATCCCTTTTGAGCATGTACCAATGGAAATGAAGTTTAATGAATTTCTATGTACATTTTGGCCGTACCGTAATGCCACGCTAGTTTCTATTCAAATATTGCTTAAGGCCCACTCCTCTTATTAATTACTCCATTGTATTAACCTAAGTATCCATATACGAGTACTATGAACATGGTATATTCCTGTACTAGTCTGGGTTGTAAAAAGAAAGCTAACTAGATGCCGTTCTTCCCGACATGTCGTAGCAGGTGACATGATATGTCGAAGGACTAGGGGTAATTAGAAACTTTTGGGCGATGGGTTACCATCCTCTTACTAATTTTCAATTATGACCTCGTAACCCCAATATTCATGCAAAAAGTTATCTAAGAGATATTATATCTGTAAGATTCTGTCTACCCTGAAATGGATTTAAGGATGTGAATGTATATGGATGTATGTATGTATTTATTTTCAACCTAGCATATCATGAAGGATGAAGAAGACAAGGTTTTATTTCAGGTGGTACTAAAACATCAAATTCTTTTAGTGAAGGTATTTCTTTGATCAATCAGCTGATAGCAGTCCACTGCTGAGCCCTTACTCCACTAATTAACTTTGACAGCCACTCAACTACATCGCTATAGCGATAATTCTGCGTCTCGGCCGTAAAAGTGGCACTCTGCTAATATTTTGACAGCCACAATAGCGCCATAATAGCGAGTCAATGGCACTTCAGTGGCCACTCAAAGTACAGAAATTATTGTCTATGGATTACAACAATTTAAAAAACTGTTTGCACTAAAATGCAGCAATGTCAATTAATGCATATTGATTTAGCAGTTAAAAGTTTTAAGTTTATAACGTAAACGTAACTAAAAACGTAACTGAAAAAATATTTTATGTTTTTAATTGAAACTAAAACTACTAACTGAGTGTGTTAGTGTACATAAGATATTGACCATAGACAAAGAAAGCTATCAAAACAATAGTAGAGTATCAAATGAAGGCTATTGAACTAATATTGAGGCACGTCAGACGCAGAAGTATTTCGATAGCGCTTCAGTAGCCAAAATTTGTTAGTGGAGTGCGAAAAGTGTCAAATTACGGCCATTGAAGTGCCACAATGTCGACACTGAAGTAATATTGTGGCCAATATGAATTAGTGGAGTAAGGGCCCTGGTCGTGGGCCACCCTTAGGGTACCTAAAAGTCGTTTACAGCACTCATGCTCGAGACAAATTTTGACTTACAAATTACGAAATTTGTCACTTTTGTTATTCTACGACCATTTTCACGATTTCACTGAAGAAATATTGAACTGATATTTTGCAAAAATCATTAGTGTACTTGAGCCTTGAATTATAATATATAATAATAATAATATTTGGACATTATTACACCAATTGAACTAGCCCCTCGGTAAGTACATTTAAGACTTGTGTTAAGGCTACTAATCAACGTTTATTTAAGAAATATACACTTATTATGCATAGATAAATACAAATATAGCATATATAATCAACGACCAGACTGGAAAGCAGAAGAAAAGCGTAGTTCTTAACTGTGCCTCCACCGGGAATCGAACCCGGGACCTCATGATTAGCGTTTAGGCGTCTAACCGATCGCGCCACAGATGTCGTCATTATAATTAACCATAACTCTTTCTTCATAGATACTGGCGCTCCCTATCCAACTTGGTGGCGTCTCTTCTAAACTCCATCCAGTCCATAGCCTCCCTTCTGCTGCTGCTGTTTCTCTTCATCATGATCTTCGCGCTCCTGGGCATGCAGGTGTTTGGTGGAAGGTCGGTAACATACGTACAAGCATACTAAATTCATGACTTCTCTTTTCGAGAAAGCCAGGGAACCAAGGGTTAATATTTGTGACTAATGTACATAACACTTGTGTGAAGTAAGGGTACTTGTCAACGTATATTTAACAAAAATATGGGTATTGTTGTTAGATAAAATGTTACGTTACATAACTGTTGAAGCAAAGAGTTTGCTTGTCTATCTTCTATATGGAGTAATTTTTAAAAGATTTTATAATGTAATAGCTGTTATTATTTATGATCTTTGTCCAATGTACAAATATAACTTATATCACGTTCTAATTTGGTACTAGAATTAAATATATCTACTTTTTTCCGGCGTATTACTACAAGTGAGTTAAGTAATATCAGCATAGTAAGAATTTCAAGATTATAATCTTTTATCTCCCTAAAGTTTGTCTGTAGCAAGTCTAAGATGTCAAAAACTTTGGTAGTTACTTTTATCCACTTTTAGGCTATTAGATCACAGTATTTATGTTACATAGAAAATTATTTTAAGACGACTAATCGTGAATTTCCAGATTTGACTACGATGGTGAAAAGGAGAAAGAAAAGCACAACTTCGATTCCTTTTGGCAAGCGGTACTCACTATGTTCCAGGTAAATACATACATAAATACACATCACGCCCGATTCCCTGTTGAGAGGTAGGCGAGATCACTGATCCCCATTGATTCTGACAAACCACTTTCGCCTCATTGACACCCATTCACCGACTCATACATTCAACGGTTTCGGTCATAGGTACTTCTAACCGTACACTTTTTCAATATGTCGTCTTTCTGACTGTCATATATCCTATAGGGGCGGCCCCTAACTAACCGCTCTTCCACTTCATCCACATAAAGTCTATTTGTTAGTTATTTGTTAGTCTACTAAACTACTATAGTTCTACGCATAATATAAATAATAAATTGTTTACTTAAAATTATAAATATGTTTAGTTCCTATCGCATTAGGTTATTAGACCTGTAATGATAGGATACTTGTTTGGATGAAATAAATAAATAAATATTTTCCAATCTTAGTCACTCTTTCTTCTTTCAAACCGCAACCTTCCCTTATCACACTATTTTTAGTATACATACATACAAGAAAGCATTCTCTTCAACTAGACAGCTATGATATTTTTACAACGGAATCGCTAATAGTGTGCGACTGTACCACCACCATGCGAGACGAACCACTGAAGCTTCATTCAAATCCACACATCTCATACACCTTATTTCATGTATATAAATTCGACGTAGCTCAGTTGTTTGGGGGCTTGACTTTGTATCAATCGTTAAAGGGTTCAAATCCCGCTTGAGCATGTACCAATGGAAATGAAGTTTAATGAATTTCTATGTACATTTTCGTAATAAAAATACGTTCACGAAATGAAAACATCGTGAGGAAACCTACCTGTTCCCCAAACAGGTAATAGTGCTTGTAAATGGCGACATGGCTTACCACCTGTAACATTGAGTACTGACTGTCTGGTCAACACGTGGGTTCGAGGTGGCCATAGAATTACTACCTTCGTAATTGTGGAGATGGACACCTGAACCTCTGACTACCCGTGGTGGTTCATTTCATTTCATCTATTCTATCCCTTTCAGGTCTTAACCGGTGAAGACTGGAACGTGGTGATGTACCACGGCATCAACGCTTACGGCGGTGCCGGCACCTGGGGCATGCTGGCTTCTATCTACTTCATTGTCATATTCATTTGTGGTAACTGTATCCTTTGAAAATTAACTGTAGTATGATGTCATCTAAGGTGACGTTAGGTGTACCTATAACCGCCGAGAGTGTATGAATGTCAATGAAGCGAAAGTGGTCTGTCATGATCGGACAAATGGGGATCCGTGATCTCTGCCTACCCTTCTACAGGGAATCAGGCGTGATGTGTATGTATGTATAAGGTCATATGTATAGTGTTTCTTTATATTGTTATAGATATGGTTGAATTAAAGTTTTTGTTTGTTTTAATATCTCTTAGTAGTGATGTTATTCATTGTCTTCGTTTTATAGATATGGATAACCTACTATCTCTCGTTTTTTATTACATCTAACGACTGGTTGGGAAGAAAGGCTAGTCAACATACTAATGAAACCTTAACTAACTAGTTTGAAGTAACATGGAAGCCCCATGAGGCATGAGTAAATATTTTAAATTAATTCCAGTAAATGCCATTTTTACTTATTTTCAGGTTGTATAACAGTTTTGTATTTCAAAATCGTGATACATTGGTCATCGTTGGTTTATTATTGTAAAAGTAGGGAATTGTGTGTGATCGATGTCTTAGCAATAATTTCATTGTAATCTTCCAAACGGCAAATCAAATGACTACGTCCAATATTGCTTATACTCGAATGAGTAATTAAAAGCCCAAATAATAATATTCCTGAGCTGCAACCTAGATATACTTCTAAACGTGTTCTTGGCTATTGCCGTGGACAACTTGGGTGACGCAGAAGAGATGGAGGAGATACAGAAGGAAAAGGTAAGAAATAAGACTTTAAAGTTACGTTGCCCTACAATGGTTCCGACATAAGACCAGCGTTGCGTTTGCTATCAAACGCAACATACCCAGCTGAGTTGGAACCCTTTTGATGCAACAATAACATGCACAAGTTTTATCCCCTGGTTTGTAAGTTTTAATTGTAGACATTTTGTATTGTGTATGTTTTTTGTGGCTGTGAATAAATGCTTTTATTATTATTATTAAAGTAACAAAAAGGGAGTTATTCTTATTATTTATTATTAAATACACTAGCAGTTCTTCAAGCCTGTATTTAAAACTGTTCACTGAGGGCGCACTAATCACAGTCTCCGGAGAGTTCCACACTTTCACAACACGATTAGGCAAGAAGTGTTTACGGGGGTTGCTAGCACATCGGACAATAGACAGTTTCTTACTAAGTCATTAGAATTATTTATTTTTAAACACTCGCGATTTATACTCATTTTATTTACTATGTGAGACCGGGTCACATCACGATAAATTAATAAAGATATCTGATTACCTTTAATTTGCCCGACGTTTCGACCCAGTTGCATAGGCCGTTGTCGCGGTAAGACTAGCGTCTCAACTAATGTCTGTCTACCCTCACAATTGGATTAAATTCATATTTAATTGGAAATAGTACTGAACATTCTTAAGAAACAGTAAAATATCCCTTACTCCTTTCGCAGGATGCTGACAATGCAGAAGCTGGTAATCCTCAGCTGGATGATGAGGAGAGAGGCGAGACTGATGATGAATACAATGAAGAGGAAGGGTATTCTAGTGAAGGGTGAGTGACTATAAGTCTAACACTACTCTCTCTAAAACAAAAAAGGGTTCATGTCTATTAACCCTTGCAGGAAAGTCTAAGGTTCAGGTCTCCATACATACATACACATCACGCGTGATTCCCTGTAGAGGGGTAGGCAGAGATCACGGATCCCCATTTGTCCCACTGACAGACCACTTTCGCTTCATTGACATTCATACATCTTCTCATACACTCTCGGCGGTTATATGTACTTCTAACGTCACCCTTTTTCAATATAGCGTCTATCTGACTGTTATATGTCTTATTAGGCCGGCCCCCACGTTCAGGTGTCCATTTCCGCAATTGCGAAAGTAGTAATTCTATGGCTACCTGCGTGTCCTCTACTCTACTCTTATCGTAACCATTGCCTGTCCTGTATGTTTGTCTAGAATAAATAGCTTTAACATTTTAATTGACCTTGTTGGAACATATACTGTGGACTCTGACTGACTAAAGACTGCAGCAACAAAACACAATTGTAAAAAAAGTCTCATATTTATAAAGTAAAAAGAAGAGCAAAACTTGTTTTTTTTTTTGCTATAGATGTGTAGACTGATATCACGGATCCCCATTTGTCTTAATCCTGTCAAACCACTTTTGATTCATTAACATCCATACATATAACACATTTGGTGGCTATATGTATTAACTTTTATTGTTTTATCCATTATAAAATATGCATGCTGTTACTAATTCAATATGTCGTCTGTCTGACTATCATATTTTATTGCGTTGACTCGAAGTTTTTAGTAGCCTAATCAAAGTGTTTAATATCATACCTTGTTAACTGTAAATATTTACTTTTCATGCAGCCGGCCCTATAAGAAGATTGCGAGGTTACTAAACACAAGTCTTTTTATGATTATATACACTCATTTTACTTACATAAGATATTGGTTTATCTTTTTTTAATCCTAGAAGCTTAATAAAGCTTATTCTATATTCTTATGTCCGCTAGTGTATGTACGCACATTTACCAAGCCATTACGTATTTATCATCCAATTATCCGTTAACATTATAATTATAATTGCGAAAAAGTTTAAATTATTATCAACAAATTAGAGACATTCATTCATTCATTAAGACAGGTGTAAATAGCGTGAAGAGCAGAAAAGCATGTACGAGAAGGTCATTGGATGTGAGTGAAGTAAGAGAGATTTGTCTGAATTGTTCCAGGTGGCATTGATAGTCTTTGTCTATCCCGTTATGGACGTAGAGGTGTCAATATATTATCACTACATACATAGTATAAAACAAAGTCGCTTTCTCTGTCCTTATGTCCCTTTGTATGCTTAAATCTTTGAAACTACGCAACGAATTTTGATGCGGTTTTTTTTAATAGATAGCGTGATTTAAGAGAAAGGTTTATATGCATAATAACATCCATTAAATAGTGGAATAGGCTATATATTTTATACCCGTACGAAGCCGGAGCGGGTCACTAGTAAACTATAAGCTCATACTGTTTCATATATTTTTCTAAACAAGGTTTGTTTTTGTTTGTGTTCTGTTGTCACAGATCTGAAAGAGACTACGAAGAAGGCTCTGATGAGGAGATTGAGGAGCAGGAGCCAGAAGGAGGAGACCAGGATCAGGTGCTGGTTGCTGGAGAGAATGGCAAGAAGCAAAATGGTAAGGAATAAAGTTAAAGTCAAATGTTTTTATTCAACATAAGTACATGTACAGTACATTCATTTAAAGTCAAAACATTTGCCTGACACTGGTTGTCATAGCATTGATATTCTACCGTTGGTTCGGAAGCCCTGGCTCGGAGAAGAACCAACAAGAAACTCCGGCCTTCAGGATTTTTTGCCCAGTGCCAGTTACAAAAACAAATTATAAAGAAACATAATTATCTAATATATATTACACCCTGATAGTTTGGGTCGGGCCAACATGATTCTCGATTCCATACTCTTCTATCAGCCCCCATTTCAGCAGTCACTCCAAAACGCGAACACGACCATTAAGCCTTGCGGGAAAGTCAGAGGTTCAGGTTTCAATCTCCGCAATCGCGAAGGTAGTAATTCTATGGCCACCTCTAACCCAAGTGTTGATCAGATAGTCAGTAATCAACGTGGCAGGTGGCAAGCTATATCCCCATTTACAAGCACTGTCTAGCACCTGTTTGAGGCACTGGTCAGAACCCGTGATCTCTGTAAGGAGACGAGCGTATGTCTATGAATAGTAAAGTTGGTGAAACACAATAGTGAACCTTTTGACGACCTCCGTGGCGCGATCGGTTAGACGCCTGAACGCTAATCGTGAGGTCCCGGGTTCGATTCCCGGTGGAGGCAGAGTTAAGAACTACGCTTTTCTTCTCCTTTCCAGTCTGGTCGTTGATTATATATGCTATATACATATGTATTTATCTATATATAATAAGTATATATTTCTTAAATATACGTTGACTAGTACCCTTAACACAAGTCTTAAATGTACTTACCAAGGGGCTAGTTCAATTGGTGTAATAACGTCCTACATTATAATTATTATTATGCAACCTTCAACCTTCTTTCAGGAGACATATCCTCAGAACATTCCCCTCTGAAACGTCAGCTGACGATGTCGGCTCGGCCTCGACGTCTATCAGAGGTCCACATTAAAGACCAGGAGAAGCCTATTCCAGACGGCAGCGCCTTCTTCATATTCTCTAAGACTAACTGGTGAGTTTTGATGATGCATAGTGGTAAATAACTACATAGTATAAAACAAAGTCGCTTTCTTTGTCCCTGTGTCCCTTTTTATGCTTAAATCTTTGAAACTACGCAATGGGTTTTGATTCGGTTTTTTTGAATAGATAGAGTGATTCAAGAGAAAGGTTTATATGTATAATAACATCCATTAAATAGTGGAGTAGGCTATATATTTCATACCCGTGCAAAGCCGGAGCGGGTCACTAGTACATGTATTAGTACAAGTTTTATCTTTTATAAAAACACATGTACGAAATGCACGAATTATACGGTGAGGGAAAACATCGTGAGGAAGCCTACCTCTTTGCCGAGCATATAGTTAGTGCTTGTAAATGGCAACATCGCTTCCCACCTGTCACATTGAGTACTGACTATGTCAGGGTGAAGACAATTTGTTAAATTCTTATTAATTTGCAACCCCAATTTCTCTGTCCCACCTTAATAGGTTTCATCAGGGAATCAGGAATCCTTCACTGTTCATAGAAACTATCTGTCATTATCATGTGATGATGGATACATCCCCTACCGTCCACAAATATTGGCCATTACTAATACCACAACATTTAGAATACTTCCTACACATATTTTTGTTTTAGCATTTACTAGTGACCCGCTCCGGCTTCGCACGGGTATAAAATATATAACCTACTCCACTATTTAATGGATGTTATTATACATACAGCTTGGCAAAAAAAAGTAGAAAATAATGGGGGCGCCACTAAGTTTTTCATGGCAACCCTTAAAGTGGACAACCTAGTCTTGGTACTTAGTACATAGAAGTATTATTTGTGTAACATTATGGGCATTCATGACCGTTTATCCTTTAAGCCTGTTCATTTGAAGCTTTTTCATCAAAAAATGTGAATATGCGCTTTTTCCTGAACCTAGTCGTCATAATCATCATAATTCATAGGACTTAAAAGGGAGACAAAAAAAAACACATTTCAGCTAAGGCGTGTCCGACATATTAATTTATATTTTTTATATTTAGTGTTATTTTATATTTAGTGTTTAATGTATACTTAAAATACTAAAATAATTAAAAATACTCAAAAGTATCAACTTCATTAATGCTGCCTCATTAATAAAAAAATAAAAAATGCTTCATTAATAAAATTCATTAATTTGCGCGCCACAGTACTGAACAAAGATGTAAACATAACCCTCGTGTTCGAAGTTTATTGTATAATATTACAGTTATCTCGTATGCAAGCAATTCACAATGGTTTATAGTTCATCAAGTAATGCATTTACCAACTATATACCACAAAATAAACTTTCAGATACCGGTCATTTTAGCAGTTCTTTGATAAACATCGTCCACATCCGAAAGAATAGATTTGTCCTTTTTTTCCGCCAGATATTTATTATAAACTTTGTAAATCACACTCCTGACATCACTTTGGATAGTCTTATTCATTTTAATTAACTTTCTACGTATTTAAATAACCGTTTTATGTTAAGAGTTTATTTGAAACAAATATTTGGAAATTTGACATCACTTTGTTTACTTAATTATTTTTTATTTTTTAAGGTTGCAAGATCACAAATAAAAGTTTACGTTTCTATACTTTTTTGCCAAGCTGTATAAACCTTCCTCTTGAATCACTCTATCTATTAAAAAAAAACGCATCAAAATCCGTTGCGTAGTTTTAAAGATTTAAGCATACAGAGGGACATAGGGACTGAGAAAGCGACTTTGTTTTATACTATGTAGTGATTCCCGCTTAGCCTTGGATTACTTTATGTAACGATTGATTGATGCGTATCTAATGTTAGACGTAACTATTCATACTTTTGTACGGCACAGGTTCCGCGTGGCGTGCTACAACGTGACGAACAACTCGTGGTTCCGGAACCTGATCCTGGTGTGCATCCTGGCCTCATCCGTGATGCTGGCGGTCGAGGAGCCAGTGCAGACCCTCGAGAACAAGTTCAAGCATGAGGTAACGATGGGGTGGTATAAATATAATAAAAATATAGTAATAAAAACGTTAATTTTACAACTGCAGAACAAACACGAAGAAATAATATAATTTAGAACACAATTACACCATTTAACAACAATATAGGGCTTATCACGTATATTTTATTGAGTTGACTCCATTGCAACATGGCTGAAACGTCGGGTAACTAAGTTAGTACTTTGTTCATAAAATATACGCGATAAATCGTTTTCTTATAAAATGAATAAAAATCGCGCGTCTCAAAAATACTATTACCCCAGTATAACTAGCCCCTTGGTGAGTTCATTTAAGACTTGTGTAGTCAACGTACGTTTAAGAAATATATACTTATTACGTTAAGACAAATAGATATATATATAGTATATACTGAAACTGAACAATCTATAAACATAAAACATTTCTTTATAGATTGCTAGTCAATCATGAAAACAAATAAAATACATACGTATCGTGTGCGTGTGGTGTGAGGGCCACTCCGTCAAATCTCTTTGAAAATTTGCTAGGATTTAGTGAATATTCCAAAACAATTGTGCAAGTTGGAATCTGAATGTGTGAAAGTCAATTAATGGAGTAAAAGCCTAAAAAGTTGGGCCCTCAATTCTCACATAGAGGATTGAGGTCCCACCCGTACCTGGCGACTACGGGCGTTAAGAAAAAGTCTTTACGACTAAAATGTAAGTCGTTTATAATCAAAATTTGTACAATTACTTCCAGATCCTAAAACGTCTAGACTTCTTCTTCACGGCCATATTTACTCTGGAGCTGTTCCTGAAGCTGGTGACCTATGGCTTCGTCCTTCACAAGGGCGCCTTCTGCAGATCAGCCTTCAACCTCTTGGACTTGCTGGTCATCATCGTGTCCTTTATATCTATATTTGGGTGAGTCTTCTATTCGAACTTCTACCTAAGACCCTCATTTAAACGTAACATACCCAGCTGAGTTAGAACCTTTTTGCTGCGACAATAACATGCACAAGCTATACCCCCTAGTTTGTAAGTTTGATTTGTAAAATATTTGTATTGTGTATGATTTGTAGCTGTAAATAAATGCTTTATTATTATTATTTCTCATATTCTGTTCGGTCATAGGTTAGCCACCTGTTGCCATACATACATACACATCATGCCTGATTCCCTGTAGAGGTAGGTCACGGATCCCCATTTGTTCAGATCCTGACAGACCACTTTCGCTTTGACAATCATACATCTTCTCATAGACACAAGGCGGTTATACGTACTTCTAATGTCAGCCTTTTTCAATATGTCGTCTATCTGAGTGTCATCTTTCTTATTGGACCGGCCCCTAAGTAACCACCCTCCCACTTCACTCACATACCTTTTATCAAACTACTACTATCTACTATAATTTATCCGCATAACATGACCAATATTATTGGTATTTTATTAACTTTTATTATCTTTCACGTTTGTGGTGAGTAGGGAGCTCAAAGTTTTTTTTTTTTAATTCTTTATTAAGCCATTCACCACTAAGTTTATGTCGGCTGACGTACAAACACTGATGCCACGGCATTTGCACTTCTTGTTATTCCATCGCCATGGTTACACCAACGCCGCCAGCCGCTACAACCGAAGAAAAACGAAATTGAAGCTCAAATTCTTCTCTTCCTTGTTCTTCGGTTCGTTCCAGATGAGGATCCAAATCTTATCCCAAAGCGAACATATTTAGCCAGCTTGGCATCACAATTGACTAAATATTCAGCCGAGAATAATGATTTGTATTTTCAACCTTCACTGATCTGCTGACTTTGTTGATGCACCATAGACGACTGAGTTCAAAGTTAATAGCGTTCAATTGTGAAACACATCACTGTTGCATAAAACACATATCACTAAGCAACAAAAACTAAGTTGGGTATATCGCGTTTGCTAGCATTAAAAATGGTAAAAAATTTATTTATGGAAATATGCTATAGTCGATGCCTATACTCGAATACAGGAAACACTAATATGTACGCGTTTACTATCTAAAAATAGGCATGTGAACCTACTACTTCAGAAGAAAGAGTCGTTAATAAATCGGTACATTGTCATGAATTAATTGACTTAATGTTCTTTGCAGATCAAATTCAGTGTCGGTTATAAAAATTCTGAGGGTGTTCAGAGTTTTAAGGCCTTTAAGGGCTATCAATAGAGCTAAAGGACTGAAGGTCAGTATTCAAATATTTAATCTCGATCTTATTTACTAGGTATCTTAGAATTAAAATGAACGTGTGCATTTTTTTTGTTATATTATAGCATTTTATACTTCTTTAAGTTCACTTACAGTCATTAAAATTCAAGTTATTTTTTCAACATATTTTAATACAATAAAGCATTACACATATTTTGCATAATGTATAATTTTAAGCACTTGAATCTGATATGAATATAAGTTTATTTCATAGTCTTTTACACAAGCGCACTTGTTCAATACATTGCCATATGTATTGTGATGAACTTATTTAAAAATATCATAAAGAAAATCAACCTTTAAAATGCTGCAGTATATTTAAGCAGTATTTTTTAGATTATTACGATCCAATTCATAATATAATTTATTCTTTGTTTCTTGCACTGTAAGCTGCTTAAATATTTTACCTACTTTAAAATATGAACATTTATGTTAACCTGTACTATTCCATTTCTGTAATTATAGTATATTTTATAGCTTTTTTTGACATCTATTTTGCAAAGTATAGAATGCAGAATATATTGTTATTACATCCCGTATCTAGATTGCATAGTTATTGTACAATTAGCTAAAACACAAAGTACCTTAAATAAAGGGGGAAAATATGGAAATCTTATTTTTTCATATTACCATTTGACAATTTGTAGCACTGTGTTAGTTAGTAAGAAATAGCGTATTGACCAACCCGTATCTTTGTTTTAGCACGTAGTTCAGTGCGTCATAGTAGCTATTAAGACGATTGGAAATATTTTGTTGGTGACAAACCTTCTACAATTCATGTTTGCTGTTATGGGTGTGCAAATGTTCAAGGTAGGGCCCAGTATATACCAATATATACCAGTATTACTCCCACACCTTTGGGTTGAGTTTGCTTCTGTTGCTTTCTTCGATCTTTCTAAAGCTTTTGACTGAGTAAATCATGCTAGTTTACTGCTATAACTGTTCTAATATCTCTAAGCTGCTCTTTTCATTCTCATACGCTCTTTTTTCTGACTTGGTGTTAATGTGTGTCACTTTTGTTTCTTCTATCTTGCTTGTAGTCTGAGTAGTAATTTCGATGTATAAGGGTCCAAAAAATGCATGCTTTATCCTTCGCCCATTAATCATTAGCAACCCAAAGGTGTAGCAGTCTCTTGTATCCAAAGTATATATTTTTTGGACTCGGATCAGCTTTTGTAACCACTTGTGTGAAGCACCCTACCTTGGCATTTAAGAACTTAGGAATGGTTTTGTGACCTACATTGCCGGCAATATTTCTATGACAGTAATTGCTGGCACCCCTTCGGTTTTTTTATTTGCATAATTTCTTTGAACTAATTTTATCAGTTTTGCGTAGTTCATTGACCAATGTTTTTTTTTTCATTTTGATTTTTCCAAACTTATTATTATACACTATTGATTTGTTTTTTGATTCCCTTTTTAGCACCTGTATACAAAGAGAAGGTTTTTGACCCAAAGAATCATTTCATTTTCATTGTAGTGTATACTGAAGTTTATCTTGTGCACACGATATTGTACCTAAATTACGATTTGTACCTTATAATTTAGTTCTTAAACGTTTTCAATTAACAATTCTATGAACATGATGCTTTGTAGTCATACTTTCAAAATTTATGCCAGTTTGTACATATATTGTGAGAATTTGTTTGTTTGTCCTTCGTTAAACAAACGAACTACGTTAATCGACATAATTTATCATTGTTAAGATAAAGTACCGTTCAATTTTATTTTATTTACATATCATTCATAATTTGTAAAACTATCCCAGCGTTTCTTTAATTAATAAATATGTGCACTAATTATTATGTTTGTACTCATCACGTTATAAATATAAAGCAATTTTGAATAGATGTTGATAGAAGTTGACCATTTATTAAACATTCAGTTCATAGAACCATACACCACCTTCATATAAAGAAAAAAACATTCAAACATCTAGTATGCCCAGTTTAATCATTCTCAGAAATTCAGTTATATATATTATAAAATGATTCCGCCCGTCAAAACCTTCTCTGACCTAATTAAGTTTGTTTTCGTTCAAGCTATTTCCGATCTTATTACCTTTATTATTAATATCACTTTTTGTTTCAAACCCGTGGTCGCTGCGGCTCATTTCTTCAATCGGGTGACATTTTCGTATTGTCTTTGTTGTCTATGTCCGTTGCCTAATCCTCGACTTGTGTTGTGCATTTGACTGTGTTTGTTGTTGTTCGTTTTAACAGTATGTTGTGAAATGTGTGTTCACCGCTGTGAAGTCTATTGGGAATATATTCATTATTAACCATATGCTTCAGTTTATGTTCGCTATATTAGGTATCCAACTTTTCAAGGTAATGTATGACGTCATTATTTAAACTTATCAATCCCTTTCGGGGTAGCTTAAAACAAGAATTATATACATAGTAATTATTGAAGGATTTAAACCACTTAAAGCTACATTTTATGAAATAATCAGTAAAAGAAAACTGGTGAATCAATCACCGTTATAATAAATTGGCTTTTAAGTATCTTCTGGAGAACACTTCAGTTTATTCACGCTGTTACCATAGACACCACCAAAGAATCACCCTTTTTATGTCCAAAAGCAATCAAAGATTCAAAATTTTTTAAAGTATATAATATGTACTTGAATTATCGATATCCATTTACAATATGTTGTAAATATCAAGTATCGTTTAAAATGTGGCTAGAACAATTGAATAGGAAATTAGTGTCATTTCAGTTGTAACTGGACGATCTTTTTTGATTAGTTAATATAATTATTATGTACTTATTTCAAATTTATTTTGACACTTTATCTCGCTTTTTTATTCAGATACTTGAGTGGACATTGTTATAATTATAAAGACTTTTCCACTCAAAACTGAGATTTATTGAGAGATTAATCAATATAATTCTTTTTCAGGGAAAATTCTTTTACTGCAATGACGTCACTAAAATGACAAGAGAAGATTGTCAGTAAGTATATGTTATGTTTATTACAACGCGTGTGTTACGTTTTGGGGTGGACAGAACAATGGAATAATATAATATTGTTTATTTTAATATACAATAATATATTATATTGTTTAGGACACTATTTCACCAATTGAACTAGCACCTTGGTAAGTTCATTTAAGACTTGTGTTTAGGGTACTATTCAATGTATATTTAAGAAATACTCGTATATACATATATGGCATATATAATCAACAACCAATCTAGAAATCGGAAGAAAAGCGTAGTTCTTAACTCAGTCTTCACCGGGAATCGAACCCGGGACCACACGATTAGCTTTCAGGTGCTCCACCAATCGCGCCACGGAGGTCGTCATATATAATATAAACGTCTACTAAGAGACAAAATAATATTGGACTTATTTGACTATTTTCAAAGATAAACATTAATATACTAACACCCTTCAATTCCTTTTGGAGTGAACAGAATCTCATTGACTTAATATCTTTTTTGGTTATCTTCACTACATAGTATAAAACAAAGTCACTTTCTTTGTCCCTATGTCCCTTTGTATGCTTAAATCTTTGAAACTACGAAATCGATTTTGATGAGGTTTTTTTAATAGATAGAGTGATTCAAGATGAAGGTTTATATGTATAATAACATCCATTAAATAGTGGAGAAGGCTATATATTTTATACCCGTGCAAAGCCGGAGCGGGTCACTATATTAGCATATATATCAGAACTACGATGACATTTGTATGGAATTTTATGACAGGTTGCTAGCCCATCTACCAATCTTCTATTTGTTTGCAGGGGCACATACCTGTTATACAAAGAGGGGGTGGCAGAGATCACGGAGCGTAAATGGATGAAGAACAAATTCAACTTTGACAATGTTCCCAATGCTATGCTTACCCTCTTCACGGTTTCTACCTTTGAAGGGTGGCCCACGTGAGTATAAAAGAGAAAAAAAAATATTTATTCACTACTTATATACATTTTAACATAACATTGTTATATGTATACACACTTTGATAAAACGACAATACATCACTTCATAGTATAAAACAAAGTCGCTTTCTCTGTCCCTATATCCCTTTGTATGCTTAAATCTTTGAAACCACGCAACGGATTTTGATGCGGTTTTTTTTAATAGATAGAGTGATTCAAGACGAAGGTTTATATGTATAAAAACATCCATTAAATAGTGGAGTAGGCTATATATTTCATACCCGTGCGAAGCCGGAGCGGGTCACTAGTACATTTATATGTACGTATATATTTTATATATTTTTTCTTTTTAGTCTACTATCAGTCTCAATGAATTCCAACCAGGAAGACAGAGGTCCAGTGGAGAACTCACGTCCCCTAGTCGCCTTTTTCTACATCAGCTACATCATCGTTATAGCATTCTTTATGGTGAGTACATACATACATATTCATCCCTTTCAGAAGGACGGAACCTTGGACATATGTTATAGTATATATTAGGTCAGTTTTTGGCCCACTACCTATCACGTTGGGTGCTGTCTATCTAGTGATACGTGGGCTTCGAATGACCCATACCTAATATGCCTTCGGAATTTCGGAGATGGGCATTCAAGCCTCTGACTACCCCGCCGTAATAAAAAAGGGAGTGTGTATACACAAGTCGTGAAGCGTATGTATGTATGTATGTTTTTGGTAAATATAAGGGTTGTGATGCCATATGGAATATTGGAGACAGGTTGCTAGCCAATCACCTATTTTTTCTTGATTCTTTTTACCCCTAGTCCCCGAATCAACTTTTACAACATTAAGAACAACAGTTAGGAGTCCTTTTACTTCCTAGACATGCACTGAACTAGAATAAGAGTTCAAAGTCAAATGTTTTTATTCAACATAAGTACAAGTCCAGTACATTCATTGAAAGTCAAAACATTTGCCTGACACTGGTTGTCTCTTAATATTAAAATTCAACCGTTGGTTCGGAAGCCCTGGCTTGGAGAAGAACCAACAAGAAACTCCGGTATTCAGGATTTTTTGCCTAGTGCCAGTTACAAAAACAAATTATACAGAAACATAATTATCTTTACACATATAGCTTAGATGCACTCATTGCCAAAAAAGAATAGTTAGAAGTAATAATGTATAACCACCGTGTGTATGAGTGTCAGAGAAGCGAAAGTGGTTTGACAGGATATATATATATATATATATATATATATATATATATATAAGTAGTAGTAGACTTACTTTAATCCCTTTCGGGGTGGACAGAACCTTTGAGATATAATATACATATATTAGGTCAGTTTTTGGTAGATATTAGGGTTGTGATGTGTTAAACATTGGTGACAGGTTGCTAGCCCATCACCCAATAGATTCCGTTACTTATAGTCCCTTTGTGGCCTCCCATGATATGCCGGGAAGAACTGCAGCTAGTTAGCATTCGTTTTTTACGTCCCAGATTAGCACAAAGTAATAAGAATTAGAAGTACCTATAACCGCCGAGTGTGTATGGAGGTAAACAAAGTAAAAGTGGTTTGACAGGATAGAGACAGATGGGAATCCGTGATCTCTGCTTATCCCTCTTAAGGGACAAGGAAGTGATATGTATGTATGTATTATAACTATTAAAAAGGTATCAAATATATGTTTTAAAGAACTAGTAATTATATTTATAAAAATCTATATAGATTTAAGAAATTCATAAATAATACGTCATTTAATATATAATATAATATATTATACGAATAGACATCCCTATATTAATTTAGGGTAGACAGTACCTCGGAGGAACGATAATATATATATATATATATATATATATCTCCTGAGTCACTTCCTAGCTCAAATTTTAGGGTTCTTATATCAGGTTGCTAGCTCTTCGCCCAAAAGATTCTATTTACCCCTAGACCCTTAGTCGCCTATTACATACCGGGAAGAACGGCAGCTAGTTAGCATTATTTTTACGTCCCAGACTAGCACAGGACATCAATATATATATAATATAGAGTCGCGACGTTTATTCATTTCGACGTAGACAGAACATCGGTGACATATATGTATATTCGGCTTTCTTTAGTAAGGATATGATGGCTAAATGTGGTACAATGGTGATAGATTGTTAGCCCATCGGTCTAAAAACCGATTTACTGGTAGTACCTTAACGGCGAGATACAGTGTCGGAAAGAACGGCAGCTAGTTAGCATTATTATTTCATCACAGATTACCTCAAGATAAATTTATGAATGACATTGAGAAATATTAGAACCAAATCGGGAAAAATACTTGTTTTGTATTATTTTAGTTGGTTACTAGGCCATCACCCTATAACGACCTTTAATCCCTTAGTCGCCTCTTACGGTATATAACGAAGCAATACATATGTTATTGTTATATTAAAATTCAACATAAATATGCATAAGTGAAATTTTTATTCTCAAAACTTAGTCCATTTTTTCACCCATAGATGTCGCTAACATGCTTTTCGAAAACGCACACATTTTGTTTAAACACGTAGGGTTATGTTCGAACGACTGTGAAGTGGATCAGGAAAACATCGTAAGTTTTTGTTTAAGGTCAATACAGTGCTATAGTACTGTTATTGCCTTGTAAATATTCTAACAGTACTTATCTAATAAAGCTGAAAATGTATGATTTAATGTATGTATGAACTTGAGTCAAAATGTTCTTTAAGACAGACAAAAAAGATGATAAATTATATCACTTATGCCCAGTGTTAATCTGGGATTTATAATTAGCAATCATCTTTCTTTCTTATTTCGGAAGTGGTAAATAAAGAACTATGGGTTTATTTCTTTATATATCTATTCAATCATACAAATACTTACGCCTGTCTCACTACACAGGGCAGGCAAAGATCAAGGAGTCCTATTTCTCTCAAACCTGACAAACCACTTTCGCTTCATTAATATTTCTTCTTATTATAATTACATATGATTCTTTTTATCAATTAATATCATTTTTTACTATGAACTTTATAATTAACATTAATTTTGTGTGATATAATTTTAATGGAAGTTTTTTCGTGCTAGTCTGGGACGTAAAAAGAATGCTAACTAACTGCCGTTCTACCCGGCATGTCGTAGGAGGCGTGAAACGGACTAGGGGTAAATGGAATCTATTTAGCGATGAACTAGTAACCACCAATGTTCCATATGACTTCACAACCCCAATATTCAAGCTAAAAAGTTATCTAGAAGATATTATATAAAGGGACTATGACTAAATGGCATCTATTAGGCGATGGGCTAGCAACCTATATTATTGTTGTATATAAATGACATCACAACCCCAATTGAACGCTAAAAGCGACCAAGTATTCTATGTATCCGAAGTTCTGTTCACCCCGAAAGATATAACAACACGTGAATATATATGAATAGTTGCCAATATCACTTTATAGACTCTTAGTTGCCTTTTTAGGTTTAAAGAACTTTATTTCTCAATAAAGAACATTACATTCACTTCATTTGAGAATATCATATGTATGTAGTACATAGACAAGAAATATACAATCGCGCGTGAACTGAAACATAAAATTACATTGTATAACATTTAAAAATATTGACTTCAAAAGTACAATTACTTACAAAAGTTGTTACCTATCTATTTCAAATGTTTATTAATTTGTAGTATATCATTATTTATTATATACAATACAACAAGGAATCAAAACTATAAACCTAAAGTAGAAATAAAAATTAAATTACATAGAAAATATCTTTATAATCATCGCTGTCAGAGGGTGGTAGGGTTCCCAAGACAATTTGTAGTTATTTATTTAGACGACATTTTATACTTTTTTAAAGATGTTCTAAATCTTTTTATTCTCATGTAACCCTAACCCCTGACTACCCTTTCAGATGAACATCTTCGTGGGTTTCGTCATAGTCACATTCCAGAAAGAGGGTGAACAGGAATTCAAAGACTGCGAACTGGACAAGAACCAAAGAAACTGTATAGAGTTCGCATTAAAGGCGAAACCTATACGGAGGTAGGTAGATATATGGAGTCCCTTACTCCACTTATTAACTTTGACAGCCACACAACTGCGTCGCTACGTCATTTCTGCGTCTCGGCTGTAAAAGAGCACTCTGCTAATATTTTGACAGCCACAGTTGTGCCTCAATAGCGAGTCAGTGGCGCTTCAGTGGTGCTTCAGTGGCAACTCAAGTATAGAAATGTCAATAGTGGAGTACCAAATATAAGGCCATTGAACTGACATTGACGGACGTTTGATTAGTGGAGTAGCTTTTTTGTACTTCAGACGCAGAAGTACTTCAGATGTAGTTCGATTGCGCTTCGAAGGCCAAAATTTGTTAGTGGGGTGCCAAAAGTGTCAAATTACGGCCACTGAAGTATTACAGTATAGATACTGAAGTAATATTGTGGCTAAAATTAATTAATGGAGTAAGGGCCCTGGTCCCGTGCTAGCTGGGACGTAAAAAGAATGCTAACTAGCTGCCGTTCTTCAGTGTTGGAGGAGGCGACTAAGGGACTAGGGGTGTATGGAATCTGTTGGGTGATAAGTTAGCAACCTGTCATGAATGTTCCATTATAACATCGCAACCCTATTCATGCTAAAAAAGTCCCTAGGAGATATCTCCGAGGTTCAATCCACTCCGGAAGGGATTAATACGTGAATGTATATATGTATGTATGTTATTATAACGACTGGATACTCCACAAACAATAATAGTCGTGATGTGTATCTTATATTTTATATAGCTACACTAAATATGACAATATGTTGTTAAGGGTTGGTAACTAAGACCTATTTATTCTATTACTTATAGTCTTCGAACACAAAGGGATACCATCCCTATTGAAATATACCCTTATATTGTACCTTGTACTGTGTACCGTGCTATTGTACCTTGTTACAATTCGTTTTGGACTCCCATATAAACCTGCATTATAATATAACAGACCCCCAGACAAAATCTTAGATCTATAATTATGTATCATTCTATGATATATACACAGCGTGAATAACAGAAGAGCATGTATGAGAAGGTTAATGGGTGTGAGTGAAGCTAGGGAGATTTGTCACCCGTTCCAGGTGGCGATCGATAGTCTCTGCCTATACTCTTAGGGATGTAGAGGCCTGAATCTACGTCTGTATTTCTTACATATATGTACTAACATATAACTCGTCCTAGGTACATACCAAAGCATCGAATCCAGTACAAAACATGGTGGTTCGTGACGTCTCAGCGGTTTGAATTCGTCATTTTCTTCTTCATAGTCCTGAACACTATAGCTCTCATGATGAAGTACCATGAGGCACCGGCTGGGTATAAGAAGGTGAGCAGAATTATATGCATAGTCAGCGCTAAAAGTGCAGCCCCAGTGCTTCGAAATGAATCATATTGGCTTTTGTTCTTATCAACGTAAACCTTGTAAAAAGTTACTGGGACTGCACTTTTAGCGTTGACTGTACATATGGATAAAGTGATGGATTGACCACCTGTCACTTTGGGTACTGGGTAACTGAACTTGTTCGTGGATTAGCAAAAGTGATGAAACGCTATTTTAAGGCGAATTTTATCATATTTTGCAAATATATTACCAATTTCTCACTTTTACTGAAATAATATTGAACGCATTAGTAGACTTGGGCTCCTGAATTTTGTTAAACTCTTGCAACACCTTTTCTGGTTTATTTTGCATATTGTCTGTAATTTTTAGCTTTGTCGATGCCTGGAGAAAATGGCAACACGGGTTACCAATTAATACATTGATTACTCACTATCTAATGGCCATAAAATTACTACCTTCGCAATTGCGGAGATGGACACCTGAACCTCGCATTACCCCGCAAAGGTTAATGATTGTGAACGCGTTTAATTAACTTTACAGTAGACTGTAATGTGTTTGAATCTTAAGACAGCATATTTCATTTAACTTTGTTTAATTTTCAGGTACTGGATTATCTAAATATGATCCTAACGACAGTGTTCATGTTGGAATTCGTGTTCAAACTAGCTGCTTTTCGATTCAAGGTATGTTAGCCCTTATATTTATATACTAGTCCTACTTTATGGATAGGTCCCGCCCTATGCTAATCATGTCGTAAAAAGCGACTAAGGGAGAAAGGGTAAATGGAATTCAGGGGTAATGTTCCATAAGATATCACAAATCCAATATTCATCCTAATAAATAACCTAGGAGATATTATCGTCCCCAAAGTCCAGTCCAACCCAAAAGAGAATAAAAGACGATAATGTTTAATAAGGTAATAGTGTAACAAATATTATTATTGCTTACAGAACTTATTTGTCTGGGATGTAAAATGAATGCTAACTAGTTGCCGTCCCTCCCGGCATGTTCCTACGACTAAGATTAAATGGAAATTATTGATCGATGTACTACTAACCTGTCATTAATGTTCCAATATGACATCGCATACCCAATATTCATTATAAAAAGGAGGAGGTGTTATATCTCCAAAGAGATCAAAAGACGTGAATGTTAATGTTTAATTAATTTCTTTTCAGAACTACTTCGGTGACGCGTGGAATACGACCGATTTTATATTAGTGTTGGGCAGTATTATTGATATTGTGATGACACAAGTCAACGAAACTAGATTCGTGGTGAGTAGAGATGTACTGATAGTCTGAGATAGGTAATATTTACAGAGTAGGAAATAAATTGAAATGTCATAGCTGCTATACTTGGGGAGAAGATAAACTATATACATTTATATACATCTTCATATAATGTAGAACCACAGATAATATAATACTATGTAGAACTGTCATTACAGAAGAACAAACTTCCCAGGGAAAAACTAAACTATGTATTTGTCAAGTCAAATTTACAGAAAAAAAAAAGGTTTAGGAGAGATTCGGGTTTTTTATTCATTTTACAAGCAATCGGGGCCCTTACTCCACTAATTCATATTGGCCACAATATTACTTCAGTGTCGACATTGTGGCAGTTCAATGGCCGTAATTTGACACTTTTCGCACTCCACTAACAAATTTTGGCCACTGAAACGCTATCGAAATACTTCTGGGTCTGACGTCCCTCAATGTTAGTTCAATAGCCTTCATTTGGTACTCTACTATTATTATGACTGCTTTTTTTGTCAATGGTCAATTTCTAATGTACACTCACACGCTCAGTTAGTAGTTTTAGTTTCAATTAAAAACATAAAATATTTTTTCAGGTACGTTTTTAGCTACGTTTACGTTATAAACTTAAAACTTTTAACTGCTAAATCAATATTCATTAATTGACATTGCTGCATTGTCAGTGCAAACAGTTTTTTAAATTGTTGTAATCCATAGACAATAATTTCTGTACTTTGAGTGGCCACTGAAGTGCCATTGACTCGCTATTATGACGCTAGTGTGGCTGTCAAAATATTAGCAGAGTGCCACTTTTACGGCCGAGATGCAGATTTATCGCTATAGCCTCGCAGTTGAGTGGCTGTCAAAGTTAATTAGTGGAGTAAGGGCCCTGGTTTTATAAACAAAGTATTAGAATTCTACCTTTGTTCTACTTTGTATTCTTATAAAAACTAAGTAGATCATGTATAATATTTATAATATCGTTAAGGCTCACAAAATATCATTCTTACGATATATCAAATATAGAATATAACCAGATTTTATACAAGTTATAGTGAGTTTCATACCAACTTTTAATATATTCCATACTTAACAAGTCTATTCGCGTCTAAGGAGTTGCCTTTGATATGCATGAAGACAAGTAGCTAGCAACATTTTGTTTACGTCCCTAATTAACACAGAAAACGGCCCTTTTTATACTTTTTTATTATTATTGCAGGATGACATTCCAGGCATGCCGGCGGTCAATACTTCAAAGGGGGTAAGTGAAATAATTTAAATAATTTATTTTATTTATTAACACTGAATTATCGAAGTTTAGACTTGCAAATAATGAAAATATGAATGTAAGTTTACTTGTTCAATGTGTTCAATTATAAATAATTTAAATGTTAATTCTGATGAAGAAGTTAACGTAACCTTTAAGGGTAACCAGAGACATGAGTTATCACCGTAGCGTGTTCACTGCACAATATATTATGTAGTATGAAGGGCTTTACCCTATGACAACTGATCACAGATACTGACACAAACTGCCAATTAAAAAAAATGATTTCCTTTGTAAACTTAACAAATATAAAGCAAACATAAGGAAATCATTTTTTTTTATTTGTGCACAAGGATTACGAAGATCTTATACATATTAATAATTCTATTCTACACTGTCCTGTCCAAAATCTTTACATATGTAAATTACATCCTCATTTTTTTTATTTATTATACACATTAAAGACATAACTACAAAAGGCATAACTCAAATTTTCTCCATTCCAGAGCTCCCTATTAAAATACGTGACTTTTTTCCGTCTGTTTCGTGCGATGCGGTTGATTAAACTCCTATCCAGAGGTGAGAGGATTCGAACCCTGCTCTGGACATTCATCAAGTCATTCCAAGCACTGCCCTATGTGGCCCTTTTGATAGTACTACTGTTCTTCATATATGCTGTGGTTGGTATGCAGGTATGTAACATACAAGTATTACATATATACACGTTCACGTCCTTTATTCCCTTTCGAGGTCAATAGAACCTCAGATATTTAGTATCTGGGACCATTTCACTGGGCAATGACATGCACATGTAGGATTTAATAACTTACTTGTATAAAGTTCTTTTCTCTTTTTTTTCTTTTTTTAATTTCCTGTCTGTGTATGTCAATGTGTTTCTATGAATAAAGCTTATTATTATTATTATCTCTTAGGTCACTTTTTAGCATGAATATTGGGCTTGTGATATGTTATAATAACTTGATATTTTTAATACTACGGCGAGGGAAAACATCGTGAGGAAACCTACCTGTTCGCCGTACAAGTAATAGTTAGTGCTTGTAAATGGCGACATGGCTTACCACCTGTCACATTGAGTACTATCTGGCCAACACGTGGGTTCGCGGTAGCCATAGAATTACTACCTCCGCCATTGGATTAATGGTCGTGAACGCGTTTGTCTCTATTTCGATATCTTATGGAACATTAGTAACAGGTTGCTAACCCATCGCCCAATTGATTCCATTTACCCCTAGTCCCTTAGTCGCCTCCTACGACATGCCGGGTCTAGAATAGTAGTTATAGTAGAAAGGAAATACATATGTCAACAGTCAACGCTAAAAGTGCAGTCCCAGTAACTTTTTATAAGGTTTACGTTTATAAGAACAAAAGACAATATTTTTCATATCGAAGCACACGAAGTGGTTATGACAATGCATAGTGGCGCCAGTTTTAAAATGTAAAATATTGTCTTTTGTTCTTATAAACTTAAACCTTATAAAAAAATACTAAGACTGCACTTTTAGCACTGACTATTCATAGTTTTAAGAGATTCGCGATTTATACTCATGATTAATAACTAACGGGACTTATCTTGTCTGCCCGTGACCATGGCTGCTGCAACGTAGCCGAAACGTCGGGTTAATAAAGGTAACTTTATTATATAAAAACTTACGCGATAAGTCCCGTTAGTTATTATCTGTAATACTGTAGTATTATATTATCTGTGTCATGACTATACATAGTTAAACTTTTTATATTTTAAGAAGTAAAAGTAGCTTGATTTTCTTTTTTTTATTCATATGTGCTTTGTAATAAATATATTATTTTACATTTTCAGCTTTTCGGCAAAACTTCGTTAGACAATGAGATAATGACGACCAATAACAACTTCCAAACGTTCGGAAATGCACTTATGTTGCTCTTCCGATCCGCCACCGGTAAGTATTTACTATACATTCACGTCCTTTAATCCCTGTCGGGTTGAATAGCACCTTAGGTTTATAATATACTAGCGACCCGCTCCGGATTCGCACGGGTATAAAATATATAGCCTACTCCACTATTTAATGGATGTTATTATACATATAAACCTTCCTCTTGAATCACTCTATCTATTAAAAAAAACCGCATCAAAATCCGTTGCGTAGTTTCAAAGATTTAAGCATACAAAGGGACATAGGGACAAAGAATGCGAATTTGTTTTAAACTATGTAGTGATTTATTTCTCATAAATAATGTAAAATATGTTCTTAAATGAGATATAATATGCGGCCCAAGGAAGTTAAGAGGGGAATTTCTTTGTGATATAGTATTATGAATAGGTTTTTTTAAAGAGAAAGAAAAGTTTATATATATAAGATTTTCACACATTTTAGTTTGTTAAAGTAAGTTAAAAATACTTTGAATAAACAATATCACCTCAGGCAATTTCAGTAGATGTCGTAATAGCATCATATATAATATTTATCACCCCTTGTCCCTTAGTCAATTTCTAAACAGTAATATCAGTGAGAGAAAACATCGTACAAAGGAGGTCTGCATACCTCGAAGTATATAAACAGTATCTGTAAACGACGACATTATCTACCACCTGTCATATTGTACACTTATTGATTAAAAAATAGGTTTTTTATGGCCTTAAACCATTACAATGTTAAATTAATACAAAACTTCAACCTCTGACTAACCCGTTAGTAATTTAAACATAAACACATAACATACGCTTCACGACTTGTGTACACACTTCCTTTTTTATTAAGGCGTGGTAATCAGAGGCTTGAATGCCCATCTCCGAAATTTCGAAGGCATGCTAGGTATGGGTCATTCGAAGCCCGCGTATCACTAGAGAGACAGCACCCAACGTGATAGGTAGTGAACCGTATCGCCGTATATAGGCAATGACTATTACCTGTCCTGAGGGATAGGCAGGTTTCCTCCCGATTTTTTCCCTCACCGTTAGCGACTGTAAATTATGTACGTAAATGAAAAACACATTTAAATTTCATTCATTGGTTGGCCAGAGTCGGGATTCGAACCTAGGCCCTTTCTCATACGAAGGTAGTTATGCATGGATTTAATATCTGTGTGTATGTGTATAAGGTATATATGTATTAATTATAGAAGAAATTCAATGCTAAGAGACAACCAGTGTCAGTCAAATGTTTTGACTTTCAATGAATGTACTGTACTTATGTTGAATAAAAACATTTGACTTTTGACTTTGATAATCTCTCTCTTAAAGGTATTATTTTAATACTAGCGACCCGCTCCGGATTCGCACGGGTATAAAATATATAGCCTATTCCACTATTTAATGAATATTATTATACATATAAACCTTCCTCTTGAATCACTCTATCTATTAAAAAAACCGCATCAAAATCCGTTGCGTAGTTTCAAAGATCCATACAAAGGGACAGAGAAAGCGACTTTGTTTTATACTATGTAGTGATTATCTCTTTCCCTCCCAGGCGAAGCATGGCAGGAGATAATGATGGCCCTCTCTCCCAACACGGACGAGAAGCCAGGAGAGAAGATCCTCTGCCGCCAGGACTATGTTGAGGGCAACTGCACAGCCCCTCAGGACCAGGAATGCGGCTCCATACTTGCCTTCCCCTACTTCATATCGTTCTCGTTGCTTTGCACCTTCTTGGTAAGTTATTTTCACCTCCGTGACGGGAGTGTTTAACCATCTGGCGTCCTATAGTCTATTCGCGTTAAGTAAATAGTGACGTCATTATATATAGAGGTTAAACTGACCAATGAGACGTGAGTAAATGAGAAAACAAGTCACATTGACCAATTGCAGACAACCGTTGTCACGTCTCATTGGTCAAATCGCGGGGACGTGATGACGTCACTATTTTCTTAATGCGAATATAGTATTATAGTGTATTATTGCGTTTAGGAGTTAACCCGAGAGATTTAACAACTTTTACATCCCAGAGTAGCATGGGGCAATCATTTCCTAAAATTAAATCCTTGAAAAAATACCTTATAAGTTATCTTTTGCATAGTATAGTCACAGATAATATAATACTATATAGTATTAAATTGGGGAAGCTACTTTCCTATCCCTTAATAAATGCAATTGACCCTTCCTAAGACATGGTGTGAAGAAAGGCAGCTACATAAACACTCCTTTAATGCCTTACGGGATAGACACCACAATGTTGCCTAGGTTATCTTTTAGCATTAATATTGGGATTGTGACTTGTGATATGACAAAGAATATCACTGGGCTAGCAACCTAGTCCATCGTTCAATAGATTCTTTTTACCCCCAGCATATAAGGACGGTTAGGTTATATTAGCATTGTATTTATATCCAATTGTATTCTATAATTGACGGCTGATAGCAAAGCATGGAAGCGAGAAACATGCTGCGCCGACCCCAACTAATTGGAATTGGGGACGGTGATAACTCATATCCCATTGCAGTCATAATAACAAACGCGTTCCCTACCATTAATCCTTGCGGGGTAGTCAAAAGTTTAGGTTTCCATCTCTGTAATCGCAAGGTAGTAATTCTATGGTCACCTTCAACGCATTATTTATTTACTTATTGTCCTGTATTAGTCTGGGATACAAAAAGAATGCTAACTAGCTGCCGTTCTTCCTATGTCGTAGTCATCGTCGTAGGAGGCGACTAAGAGGCTAAGGATATATTGAAAATACTGGGCGATAGGCTCGCTACCTGTTACAAATAATCCATTATGACATCACAATCTATTCATGTTCATAAGTGACCTAGGAGATATTATATCTCCGAGTTTCTTTCCTCTCCGAAAGGGATTAAAGGACGTGAATATATATGTATGTATGTAAAAATTATTTTATGTTGCAGATCATAAATTTATTCGTAGCAGTCATTATGGATAACTTCGACTATTTGACCAGAGATTGGTCCATCTTGGGACCACATCATTTGGACGAGTTTATTAGGTAAGACAAACACGTTTACGACCATTAACCCTTGCGGGGTAGTCAGAGTTTCGCGTGACCATGTCCGCATTTGCAAATGTAGTAAATGTGTGTTCGTGTAGAGGTAAATTCTTAATATTCTCTCTTATGTTTATATACAAACATATCGTATTTACCTACAGAGGATTAGGCACAGATCACTGATCCCCATTCATCCCGATCCTGACAGACCACTTTCGCTTCATTGACACTCATACACAATCGGCGGTTCTAGGTACTTTTGACGTCACCCTTTTTCAATATGGCGTTGGGCCGGCCCCTACGTAACCGCCCTTCCGCATCACTCACAATATTCCTTTAGTCGATCTACTATCATTCATCCGCATAACATGTCCAAACCATCGAAGCATGCCCTTTTCAATCTTAGTCACTACATCTTCTTTCAAACTTATCACACTACTTTTAATTCTATCATTCAATAGTTCTACCTTAGTAATAGAGCTAATAATATATTTTCTTTATATATCCAGATTATGGAGTGAATACGACCCAGATGCTAAGGGGAGGATAAAACACCTCGACGTGGTTACTCTGTTGAGGAAAATCAGCCCTCCGCTAGGTGAGTAAATACTGGTATAACAATATACTAGTGCTAGTCAGTGCTTGTTAATGGCGACATGGCTTACCACCTTTACATTGAGTACTATCTGGTCAGCACGTGAGTTCGAGGTGGCCATAGAATTACTACCTTCACAATTGCGGAGATGGAAGCCTGGATCTCTGACTACCCCGCAAAAGTTAATGGTCGTGAACGCGTTGGTCTTGAAGTTTAATAGACTGTTAGATCTGGTCTCTCTTATACTAGCAGGTGACTAAGGGACTATGTGTAAATCGAATCTATTAGGTGATGGGCTAGCAATCTGTCACCAATGTTCCCTATAGCATGACAACCCCAATAATTCTTCATACTAATGACAAATGACTCCTAGTTCACGAAAGTGTCAAAACGTATGTATGAAGATATACTTATTGAATGCCTATATGGAGCGAAGTATACTGAGTCAACTATTTTTATAAATTATAAATAATTAAATACAGCTCTTCATTTCTGTAATAGCGTACACTACCTCAAATGTATGTGTTTGGTCTAATTATCAAAATCATTTAGAAACTGATAAAATAATAAAAATAATAATGTTCCCTTTGGAAAGGCCCTATAATAGTACTATAACTTCAATAAGTACAATTTTCTTATTTGTAATATCATTTTTCCCTCGAATCGCTCTCCTGTAAACTTATCAAAAGTAAAGTTGACTTCAGTATACTTAGGAGCTATCGATACGTACCTACTGTACATACAAAGTATAGTTATAGTTGACTCAGTATAGTTAGGAGCTACGTACTTACTGTACATACATACACATCACGCCTGATTCCCTGTAGTGGCAGAGATCACTGATCCCCATTTGTCCCGATCCTGACAGACCACTTTCGCTGCATTGACAGTCATACATCTTCTCATACACACTTGGCGGTTATAGGTACTTCTAACGTCACCCTTTTACCTACTGTATGTACCTATAAGTTTATCACTACATAGTATAAAACAAAGTCGCTTTCTCTGTCCCTATGTCCCTTTGTATGCTTAAATCTTTGAAACTACGCAACGGATTTTGACGCGGTTTTTTTAATAGATAGAGTGATTCAAGAGGAAGGTTTATATGTATAATAACATCCATTAAATACTGGAGTAGGCTATATATTTTATACCCGTGCAAAGCCGGAGCGGGTCACTAGTAATATATATATGTATGTTTTTTCGCAGGTTTCGGCAAGCTATGTCCCCATAGGACAGCCTGCAAGCGTCTCGTCTCAATGAACATGCCTCTAAATTCAGATGGAACAGTTAACTTTAACGCCACGCTATTCGCAGTGGTCAGGACACAACTGCAGATAAAAACTACTGGTAAGTTGAAAAGGATTTGTTTGGTTCAGAGGTTAGGTTATAAGGATCCTAAGAGAAGTGGCAAAGGTGTGAAAGTTTCCAAAATGTTCGAAGGCATGTTTGGTATGGAGCCCGCGCTTTACTAGATAGACAGCACCCAACGTGATAGGCACACTGTATCTCCGTATACAGGCACTGGCTATTATATATCCCGAAGGACAGGCAGATTTCCTCACCATGTTCTTCCTCACCGTTAGCGACTCTAAATTATTTACGAAAATATTATTAACGTCTTAGATTATACATACTCGTAGCATGGTTTATTACTGTCCACTATTACATTTATTATTTATTTTTTTTACATATGATAATTCGACGTAGCTTAGTTGTTTGGGGCTTGACTCTGTATCAGTGGGTACAGGGTTCGAATACCGCTTGAACATGTGCCAATGGAAATGCAATGGTTTAGTGAATTTCTATGTACATTTTCGTAATAAAAACACTTTTACGAATTGCGTTGAATACTACGGTGAAGGAAAACATCGTGAGGAAACCTACCTGTTCCCCGAATAGGTAATAGTTAGTACTTGTAAATAGCGACATGGCTTACTACCTGTCACATTGAGTACTGACTATCTGGTAAACACGTGGGTTCGAGGTGGCCATAGAATTACTACCCTCGCAATTGCGGAGATTGACACCTGAACCACTGACTACCCCGCAAGGGTTAATGGTCATGAACGCGTTTGTCTATAACTTCTACCTGTCCTAACCAGGCGTGATTGACGAGAGCAACGTAGAACTGAGGGCCATCATCAAGAAGGTCTGGAAGAGGACCCCCACTAAACTCCTGGACCAGGTGGTCCCCCCACCAGGTGATCCCAATGAGATCACCGTGGGCAAGTTCTACGCTACCTTCCTTATACAGGATTACTTCAGACGGTGAGGGTTCAGATACTTTTCTTTGTAGTATAGTATGAGTTATATATTGAGGTATTTCTTTTATTCGCATTAAGTAAATAGGTCTATATCTCAGGTCTATATAGATTTACGAGATTACTTTCATTAGTATAACACTTAACTAAGCAACAGTTTTATAAAGAATTTTACTTATAATTTGTACAAGTATTGATTATTGTAATTGAGTATTACGTCAAATGTCGCGCAGAAAATACTGTAAGAAAATTCATTTCATTTTAGCATGTCGTATGATGCTTATAGGAATGTGAAGGATATTTATTTTTTATTATTAATTATGCACATTTTCAAGGATTATTATTAATAAGTATATTTTACTATTTTAGGAACCACGCGTAAGTTGTGTGGGATTTGCGATTTGATTTGTGGCTTGTTGGCTTAGTGCGTGATGGAATGGCAGTTTCAACAGAATTGTAGCCCTTTCTGACAGTTTTATTTATTTTATATTTATTTCATTATAATCATTATCTTTTACGTATTCTTTGTTGACTATATTTCATAAAATTAACTATATTTCATAATTATAATGTACATTTATTATATCACACGTACAGCTAAAGTAATCTAGATAGCTACATTTTTAAACTTATTCGTAGACTGTAATTATTATTTTTATTTATTAATACTTTTATAATTATTTATTTTTCAAATATAAAAGCATTCTTCTTATTATTTATCTTTTTTCTTTGTTTTTAATCTTTTATTATATTAACATAGAATTATCATAAATTACTGTATATTTTGACTGTCAGAAAGGGCTTCTTACATCACTAGTAAATACTGAAATCACATTTTGCATGAGTGTTTACCATCAGTGAAATTAGAATTTTACATTAGGTAACAAAAATGGGTATCAAAGCATTTCCCATCACTACAGTATGGAAACTGCACTGTGTGTTTTTTGAGTGCGTTTGTCAACATTTAGATGCTTGAAGACTTTTTCATTTACATCAATCTTCTGTACTAGACTAAGTATATTAGTCTTTATAATATCCATATCAAAATACAGCTAATGATGAGGGAAAACATCGTGAGGAAACCTTCCTATTCCTTGGAAGTATAGTCAGTGCTTATTTAAATTGACTCGGTTAACCTCCTATCAAGTTGTGTGCTGTGCTGACTATCTGGTTAAACCGTGGGTTCGAGGTGGCCATATAATCTTATACATCGCAGTTAGTACTTTTGACTACCGCGAGAGGGTTAGTTGTCGCGAAAATTTTGGTCTTAAATCTGTTACCGGCCAAACCCGATTTCAGGACAAACTAGTTTGGCCTAGGCTTAACTAGTTTTTACTACTAACCTAACCTAACCTTACTAGTTAATAGCGCGTGTAGGAAGTACTAGTTTAGCCTAGGCCAAACTAGTTTGTCCTGAAATCGGGTTTGGCCGGTAACATATCAATAAACTGGACCATTCTGAGGATTAAATAGTCTTAAAAAGGGACTATTCCCAGGTATAGTTAGATTTTATCACCGCCCATTATTTCTCAGTGTATTTAGCTTAAAGCATGTTTTCTAGTTTGTCCGCTAGATGGTGTGACGTTTACACGTTTGTATCAATCATGCATGAGTTTCAAATTTTGTTTTGAGTTTTCTAAACTGGAAACAGGTTTTAAGATAAGTACCTGAGAATCTCAATGGGACTTATTCTCAGTATTAAAACCCTTTAAGGTAACTAACTTAAGCGACACTTTGAAAATCTCGTTCGGTCATCGAAATTAAGTAAGTTAAGTATAACTTTGGCATGCTTTAGTAATTCAATTGAACTCCCGGTAAAGTGAAAGTAACGATAAGAGATCAAGAATACTTTTGAGATTACCTCGTGGTAGTCTTCCTTGTTAATAATTCACGTAACTTCCCATACACTTCTCGACCTAAATAGGTCACGGAGATTGCCTGTCCAAAATCGAATTTACTCATTTTTGGTCTCAACGAACCCAAGTTTAACCACATAGTCTGTATCCAACGTGACTGGCACTACACCACGAACCAAATATAAAGAGGACCCGGCGTAAGGAGCGGTTCCCGTTACGCGGTGCGGAGGCCAAATGGCGTGTTTTAATTGGTGCGGAGTCTAAAAATGTAGTAGAAAAAAGATACCTAATTTGATTGGCCGATGCCATGTTTTGATTGGTTGTAATTTCCCCCCTCCATCCCGCGTACCTCGTTTCACCCCGCGTAAACGCTAGTTTCTATACAAATATTGCGTAAGGCCCACTCCTCTTATTAATTACTCCATGCACTACACCCATCACCTTTTACGAATTCTACCTACATTTGTAGATCAAAAGGTTTCCTCATGATTAATAATAATTAACGGGACTTATCGCGTAAGTTTATATATAATAAAATTACCCTTATTAACCCGACGTTTCGGCTACGTTGTTGCAGTAGTCTGCCTGTGACCATGGCTACTGCAACGTAGCCGAAACGTCGTCGGGTTAATAAAGGTAATTTTATTATATATAAACTTACGCGATAAGTCCCGTTAATTATTAATCATGAGTATAAATCGCGAATCTCTTAAAACTATAAAAGGTTTCCTCTCAACGTTTTACCTCACCTCAAAAGCACAAATACATCCACGACCATTATCCCTTACGGGGTACTCAGAACCCTGAGGAAATAGATTACATGAGTAAGTACGTATAATTAACGGGACTTATCGCGTAAGTTTATATATAATAAAATTACCTTTATTAACCCGACGTTTCGGCTACGTTGCAGTAGCCATGGTCACGGGCAGACTTATTATATAAGTCCCGCGATAAGTCCCGTTAATTATTAATCATGAGTATAAATCGCGAATCTCTTAAAACTATAAGTACGTATACCACCTTCAAACCCAAGATTCCGCAAGCGCAAAGAGCAGGCTGCCGCAGCGACAGTCCAGAATAGCCAGATGACTCTCCAAGCTGGTCTTCGAACCCTGCACGAGTCGGGGCCGGAGCTGAAGAGGACCATATCTGGGAACCTGGATGAGGTGGTCACCGAGCCGGTTGAACCTATGCATCGGGTGAGTCAAAGACAAAGACAAAGAATCTTTATTGTGTCACATGCGTAAATAGGTTGTACAATTATTACTTAGTATCAGCATGGGCTGCCTCTCCTGGCGTACAATATTGTATTTTGATTAAAACCAAAATAACTGAAATTTTCACTTAACAAATTATTACATTAACGCTATTAACTATTTATTATTTATTTATTGATAAAAGTATTGAAAAATATAGATACAGGCATGGCCAAAAATAATAGGCACCCCTGCAAAACTTTTCAAATCAAATCAAATCAAATCAAATCAAATTTTATTTGCAAACACACGTTATTCACTGTTGTTACAAAATGGTATAAGGTACAGTGTGTTCGACCGTATCAGACATGCAAATTAACATAATTTTGTTGAATGCTTTTCACCTAATTGACAATAAACATGCAATACATATTATTAAATTGATTATGGAATTATAGTAAAGTCAAAAATTACATGTCTAGGTTAGGATATATTTAATAATAATTGTCATATAACATGCATTATTAATTATTTTATTTAGAATGTCAATATTAAAATAGTAATAAAATAATATCTAATTAAATAAAATGTCATATTTATGATATATATTCTTAATGGAAATATAATGAGTCCTCTAACTGATCATGCAAATATTCAGACACCGTATAGTAAGCCTTATCCAGAAGGAACTTCGACAGCCTTAATTTAAAAGCGTATAATGTGTCCGCATTTCTAATGGCACCTGGTAGCTTATTATATATGACAGGTATCATAGCGACAATACTTTTTTTGCTCTTGGCATAATTGAACCTTGTATATTCTAATATATTCCTACGGCGTTGACTCTGTAGAGTCTTAAATAAGTGAGAGTTTCTTCGTACGAAGAGACCCACCTCCATTATATAAATGCATGGCAAAGTCATTAATCGCAATGCTATAAATTTGGGCCTACAACTGTCAGGGGGATAAATGCCACAAATTGTTCGAACACACTTCTTCTGAAATTTAAATACTGCCTCAGATCCAGTAGAGTTACCCCAGAACAATATTCCATATCTCACTACTGAGGCCACGTACCCATGGTATGATGCCAAAAGGGCTTCCATTTCCACCTTATGTTTCAGTCTAAATAACGCATAGGCATGGGAATTTAGTTTCTTACATAGATGTTCAGTGTGTACGTTCCATGACAACGACCCATCTATATACAGACCCAAGAACTTTGTACTATCTACATGTTTTAGTATACTATTTTCAATTATAATGTCAGTGTTATTCTGTTTATTCGTGTCAAAGTTAATTTTAAATGTCTTTTCCAAATTAATTTTTAAGTCATTAGTTGTAAGCCAATCTATTATTTTTGTCAAAGTTTTTTTTATTTCCGAGTTCATGCTTTGATTATCTTTTTCTTTAAAAATTAATGTACAGTCATCGGCAAATATGACACATTTATTTTCTGTTGCATTTGGCATATCGTTAATATAAATAATGAACAGAAGGGGTCCCAGGATACTACCTTGTGGAACACCCCTTCTCACATGCAGTGGCTTCGAAGTATATGTTATATTAGTCATGGTCCTGGCGTTAATTCTGTCCACCTGAGTCACTTGAGTCCTATTACTGATATATGATTTTATCAATGCTAAAGCCACTCCTCTGACTCCGTAAGATTCCAATTTACTTAAAAGAAGACCATGCCTAACCCTATCAAAAGCCTTGGACATGTCCATAAATACACCAGACATGCACATTTTGGTATCCCTACCTAAAATTATTTGCAGTAGAAAATCATATATTGCCCTGCTCGTTCCTAATCCTTTGCGGAAACCGTTCTGTTCCGCAGCAAACAATTTATTTGTCTCAAAGAAAGCGTAAATGTTATTATATATAACTCGTTCAAATACCTTTGAAAACACCGGTACCAGTGCAATTGGACGGTAGTTACTAATGTCTTCCCTGTCTTTTTTTTTAAAAAGTGGTTTTATTATTGTAAATTTGAGCTTATCGGGGAAAATTCCATTTTCTATGCTCATATTTATTAGATATGACAAAACTGGTGCAATAATCTGAGAGACTGACTTGACGACTTTTGTTGTGATAGAATCATATCCCGTGCTATTTTTATTTTTGAGGTTATTAATTATTTTATCAACATCCTGAAAAGAAGTTGGTCTCATAAACATTGATTTCCCATCACCACTTGAATTATCAATTCTACAATATGTTATATTACTACTACATTCAATGTCATTTAAATTTGTAAAAAATATATTAAATAAATTTGATATGTCATGGGGTTCATTGTAAATAATGTCATTATATTTAATTTGTGTTATTATATTTTTTGGTACACATTTATTTTGATCTTTAATTATTCCCCACATTGTTTTTCCTTTATTGTCCGATGTTTTTATTTTATATGTGTTTTGTGCTTTTTGTGTTTTGTTAATTACTTTTTTTAAACGTTTTGAATAATTTTTATATATGTCTCGGTTTTTTTCACTTGGATGCTTCCTAAAATTCCAAAGCATTTGTCTCTTCCGTCTGGAGCAACGCTTCAGACCTCTGCTGACCCATTGTGGTCTTTTGAGAACAAACATCTTTACCTTAATAACGGGAAAGCACAAATCATAAAACAATTTAAATATATCAATAAATTCATCGAAAGCTTCATTGGTAAATTTCATATTATAGACTGAAGAAAAACTAAGATTACTAAGACAAACCTTAAATTTTTCGACATTCTCTTTAGAGTAGTCTCGCCTAAATTTGTACCAAAATGGGCGTATACAAGCTTGCTTAATTTTATATGTAGCAAGTTGAGCAGTGTGGTCCGATAGAGCAAAATCGCAAACAGTGGCATCACAGTTAGGAAAATTATCTAAGATATTATCAATGCAGGTCCCGCTCTGCAATCTAGTCGGTTCACGTATTCGCATCCTAAATTTATAAATACTCAGCATATTAATAAGGGTTTTCACAGATACGTTATTACTCAAAACGTTGATGTTTAAATCCCCGCAAATAATAGTTTGTTTACAACGATAAAAAGTTAAATATTTAAGAATTTTTTCTAAAATGTTGAAAAAAGTATGAAGCATATGTTGAGTGTTTTTAGGAGCCCTATATATGCACACTATGACAATGTTCAGCCGTACCAATTCTACGGCACAACACTCCACCACATTTGCAACGCTGAAATCTACAATTTTTTTAACATTAATATGTTCGTGTATACTCTTTACAAGTATGCAACTGCCTCCACTTCTATTATTTCGCATATTATATGACGCTACTGTATAGTTTTGCAAAGAGATGTAAGATTCATCACCCGCCACCATGTTATGCTCCGTTATAGCAACAACATCAACCGGCTTGTTACAATCTTTCAGCGACTCTATGTTAATCCTGCAACAAATCACATTTTGAGATTAAGCCGTTAATATTTTGGTGGAGCACGTATATTGAATTAAACACGAAAAAAATTTATGTTTTGGTTGATATTCTTATTATTTAGCATGTCAGATTTATCAGGAGAATTATTTAAGTTCATGTCATTAAAGGTTACGTTTTTATAATAGTTAGTATTTATGTCAATAATTTTATCATGCAAGTCCCCTAAAATAATCCTTATACCGTTATTATTAATAATACCAGTTTTTTTATAAAAATTAGAATAATTACATGTCAAATTTCTATTGCTATCTAAAATAAATGCATAGTTAAATTTTAAATTATCCAAATACAAAATTTCGTTAAATGTCTCTACTCTACAATTGTACATCATTGCATTAGGTGAAAGCTTGTAAGTCGGAGTACAAATTATGATATTAGTATGCTGGCAGCGTAGAACAACACGCCTGATTTGGTCTACTAGATCAAAATAATTAAAAGTACTATTGAACTCTTCATAACCAACCATCAGAATACAGTAATCGTTGTAGGTGAAGTCTGTCAAGTTTGATTCCAAATTTGCCAAAACGACATCCAAATTACCACTTGGGTAACATAAATGGCAAAATTCATAATCTTTATTTAACATCTCATACATCATTCCATTTTTATTGTTAGTGCTTAACATAGTTATTCTTCTTTTATTTATTATTTGTTTCTGCTGTGTAGTTTCTGCATTAACCCTTTTGGTTTCTTCTGTACCGTTTTGTTTTTGTGTTTGTAGATTTTTATTCTCTTTGGTTTGCAAGTTTTTATTATTATTTTCGGTCCGTTTCACCATATTATTTGATTTTTGTTTTTTTCCTGTCTTCCTGATAGGAGTCAATGTCACTGTTTTCATAATACTATTTTTTTTCTTTAATTGTTCATTTTCACTTTTTAATTCCATATTCTCTAATATCAGCTTTTGTATCTCAGAGTGGGCACTGTCAATCTCTGTCTTTAGTGTTTTTATTTCATTTTTCATTGCTATAAATTCTTCGTTTTGTTCTAATTCTGAGATATCTGGTAAGCTGTGTCTAGACATATCAGTATCATTGCTGTCATCTGTAATGCACATTTGATCGGATTCCGACATAGTTGGTTTACGTTTCCTGAAGGTTATATTTTCCAAGAAATTCATTGTAAAATCCAAATATGTATTCCAATATATAAACAAATAATAAATTTTAGAACGTTTTTAGATTTAACAGTATACAAGCAGCTTTATCCGATTAATAAATAAAACTGCTCAAACGTCAGTTATACACAGGTCGCTCTGTCAGTTATTATATTTGTTCAATAAACAACTAAAAAGGGTTAACTTACTTGATTTATCAAATTTAATTCGTGAATTACCTTAATCTTGCAATTTTTTTGGTTTGTTATATTGTGCAGGTAATCTTAAGTAATGGATTCAATCCGCAACATTTAAATTTAACATATAAATCACTCAAATTGCTTAATTGCAATATAAGAGATCCTTACTAATCTTGCTCTTAATGTTTATTTTCCTTAGCAATTCTTGAATCCAGAACCTTTCTAGTGCTTGGAATGTATGTACTTGGTTTGGATTCCAACAATCTCACCTCTGGTTTCGACTGGGCGTAGCAGCAGTACTCTTAAACTATCCAGTTAAGGTTTTGTGCACTTCTGAGTTTTATGTAGTTCCAGATTATGATGATATTAATAGCCCTTGAGAATATATTACCATGAGTTACACCATCAGCGAATTTGTTCCTTTAAACCTTGGTATATCCAGTGGAAAACACTTGTGTGTGAACTCAGGATTGTTTGTATTGTAACAGCACCAAAATAAATGATTAACACTTAATTAATATATTATTTATAGAACTTTAATTAGGAGCCTATGTTTATACAGCTTTATTACACTACTTTTATATTTTCAAAACTTGTGATTTGTATTTAGCATACCCAGAAGAATGGTGACCATGACGAAATCAAAGCATGGAACTGCTAAATATTAGCTTACTAAGTTCTTTTTTCACGAGATTATTAATAAACCAAAATCTTTTTCATTTATCGCTTTAAACTACCCCATTGGCCTTTTTGTTAGGGTGCCTAATACTTTTGGCCAAGGCTGTACACACACGTCATTTCATGTCCCTTAATCCCTTTTGGGGTGGATAGAACCTTGGAGACATTAAAACATCTCCTTGGTCATTTATTAGGATGAATGGGGTTACCTTGTTATATTAACCATTGGTGACAGGTTGCTAGCCCATCGCCTAATAGATTCTATTTACCTCTAGTCCCTTAGCCACCTCCTACGCCGTGCTGGGAAGAACGGTAGCCAGTTAGCATTGTTTGTAAGTCCTAGACTAGCACAGGACAAACTGTAATCCAATTCCAATCCAGGGCAATCCTTAACATACATGTAATTGACATGTTGAGCTGGACCTATTCAATTGTGATCTGGGAGAATTCACACGTTTGGGTATATATATACGTATTTTATGTTATAGGTTAAGTTGATATTAGATAGCAATGTTATATTTTTGTTATACGTTTATTTTTGTAAAAATCGTGTTACTCTACCGCATTAGGGTTATCATGTAATGGTAGGGCTTAACTTAATAATAATAATAATAAATAAATAAATGTTGGGTAAATTTCTTTGTCAATAATTTCTGTTAAATTGTAATTTTCTGATTTCAGCGTAATCACACCCTGTTTGGGGCTGTGTGGACTAGTATAAAGAAGCACAGAGAAAGCTTCTACAAGTCCCAGGACAAGAGTAAGAAGCCAAGTGAGTTGCCAAGATAATTAATTTACCTTTGTAATTATATTTCAGTGCTCGAAGATGACAAAAACCTTATAGTATATATTCGCATTAAGAAAATAGTGACGTCATCATGTCCCCACGATTTGACCAATGAGACGTGAGAACGGTTGTCTGCAATTGGTCGATGTGAATTGTTATCTCATTAACTAACGTCTCATTGGTCAGTTTAACTTCTATATATAATAACGTCACTATTTACTTAACGCGAATAGACTATAGTACATTGTCATGTCCCTTAGTTATTCAAAGTTAAAGTCAGAAGTTGTTATTCAATATAAGTACAAGTACAGTACACTCATTGAAAGTTAAAACATTTGTCTGACACTGGTTGTCTCCTAATATTAAAATTCTACCGTTGGTTTGGAAGCCCTGCCTCGGCGAAGAACCAACAAGAAACTTCCCACTGCCAGTGACTATACTAAATTAGCAAATTTGTTTTTGTCAAGGCAAGATTTTGTTTATTGGTCATGTCTTTAAGTTATTTATTATAGTCGTAGCAGAGTTATTATTTATTTAGACTTTGCTTATTTTTTTATAATTAATTTTATGTGTAATTCATGCTTAATTACCATGCTTACAACGATTATTGTAATTTTAATAAATTTATTTCTAAGGATTGTTTTTGTGATTATTATTTGATGATTTATTATTATATCTATTCCTGTGTCTAACAACTAGACAAAATATGACGCAAGTTCTATTGGACTGCGATTGTTTTTTTGGATCTTCTTGATCTTTGTGAATGTTTAATATTATTATTAATTTTGTTTAATATAAAAATTAATTTAATATGTATTATATTTCAGTGCTTGAGGATGACAAAAACCTAAGTACCATGATGAGAAGAGAACTGGGGTTGGACGGGAAGATTCCAGAAGAAGAAGCTGGACAAACGTGAGTATTTCTACTACATACGCATCACGCCCAATTCCCTGTAGAGGAGTAGGCAGTGATCACGGATCCCCATCTTTTCCAATCCTGGCACTCGCACCTCCTCAAACACGCTCGGCGGTTATAGGTACTCCTAGCGTCACCCTTTTTTAATATGTTGTTTATCTGAGTGTCATAGGTCTTATTAGGCCGGCCCCTAATTACGCGCCTTTCCATTTCGTCCAAATATATTAAAATTAATATATTTTAATAAGTAAATAATAAAATAATAATTTTCAATACGCACAACATGTCCAATTAGGAGCAGGTTATCTGGTGAAAAGTGCGTGCAAACGTATGAAATCACATACATAAATATATTCACGCCTCTACGTCCCTAAGGGGTTAGGCAGACACTATCGATTGCCACCTGGAATGATCCTGACAAATCTTTTGCTTCACTCACACCCATTAACCTTCTAACACATGCTCTTCTGTTCTTCACACTACGTACACCCGCCTTGAAAAGACGACTTGTGGCTATATATCTCATTAATGAGACACGAACGCTAATCTCTGTTTACCCCATAAGAGAAACTGGTCATGATAAATGATGTCTTGATGGTTTTTCACAGGAACAACGAAGATGGAAACCAGAGTGATGAGGAGATAGCCATGCAACCACTGCTCAGGAACAGTAGAGATTCGGAACGGATATTCAGAGCTATAGAGTAAGTAATAATAATAAGCTTTTATTCATTAAAATACATTGACATACACAGACAGGAAATTAAAAAAAGAAGAGAAAAGGAGTTTATACATGTAAGTTAATAAATCCTACATGTGCCTGTCATTGCCCAGTGAAATGGTCGAAGCTCAGCATATATGCAATGATTGAAGTACAATCACTGCGCTGATCTTATGCTAGAACCATATCATGACATACACATATATGAACATAAACTTAAGCATATAGGCTCAACAGAATGTATGGTTTCTAGGATTTTTTGTTCCATTAAGCCAGTTATCAGTCGTCTATGGTTCGTCAACAAAGTCAGCAGCTCACTGAAAGTTGAAAATACAAATAATTATTTTCGTCAATTGTGTTGGCAAACTGGCTAAATATGTTTGCTTTGGGATTATATTTGGGTCCCCAACTGGAACGAATCGAAAAACAAGGAAGAGAATAAATGGAGCTTCAACTTCGGTTTGGCGTCACCATGGTGACGGAATATCAAGAAGTGCAAACGCCATGGCATCAGTATTTGTACTTGTGCCGACATAACCTTAGTGGTGAATGGCTTATGAAGGAATACAAAAAAAGAAAAAAGCCAGTTATAGCAATATCTCATTAAGGTACCTCTTACGGCATATTCGGAAGATAGCAGTTAGTTACGTTCTAAGTCTCAAACTAACACGAAAATTTATCAGTGAACCATCTTATGTACTGTAATCCTACGGATTTTACTTCGAAAATAATATAGGAGATGTGTATGTAAGTATCTCACGATAGATAAATAGATTGTCAATTTATTTATTGTCAACAAATTATTTCCAGAAAAATCTCGAACGAATTATTGCAGACATTGAGAATTAATTGTAAGTGAATTGTGGGAATGTGTATTGACTAACAACGTGTATAACCTACGTAATAACCATCTATCAAATAACTAACTTATATAGCGTTGCTTATTTAAACTAATTGGGTTTTTTATATACTAATTAAACATCTGTTTTTGATAAGTTTTATGGATTTAACAATGTTTGTCTGAACCTTTCATGTAAGAATGAGGGTAGACATAAAACAGTTATTGTGCCTACCCTCAAAACAGTTTCGGTATTAAAAGAATATCCTTTTCCACAGATCGTGACAATACGACCCTAACATCACAGTTCTGCGTTCAAAATCCAGCGGAGACATTAATTACTCAGGTGAGATTCAAATTCTATAATCTACACAAATTTCATACATCTGAATTATAACCGATAAAATAATATTACAAATTTCATTTTATATATAGTATGTGTATATATCCTTCTCAAAACTAGTGTACTTACCGGGAAGATCAGAAGAGCATGTATTAGAAGTTTAGTGGATGTGAGTGAAGATAGAGATACGAGTATTTGTCAGAATCGTTCAAGGAAGCCATCTACAAATAGTATCTGCCTATCCCATTAGGGAAGTAGAGTCGTGAATATATATGTACGAGTTTGTATTACAACTTCTGTAGTAAGGAAAATATTATGTTACCAAGATTTCGTCCCCAAAAGACGTTAGCATATGTATTGTATGTTATGCGCAACAACTAATTAAAATTAAATATCGAATTAATGCTAACCTAATAATTAATATTAACCTACCTGTTCTCCGAACAAGTGAAAGATAGTGCTTGTAAATGGCGACATGGCTTACCACCTGTCACATTAAGTACTGCCTATCTGGTCAACGCGTGGGTTCGAGGTGTCCATAGAATTACTACCATCGCAATCGCAAGGGTTAATGGTCGTGAACGCGTTTGTCTTTGTCTAATTAATACGAAAATACGACTCTAGGGTTTTTCTAGATTCTTCTTGATTCTTTCAAGGGAAATATATGCACCTTAGTACTAATACACCAAACACTGACTATGACTATTGCAGGAGCTGAAGCGGCAGGGGCTGGGCAAGTATTGTGACCGGGAGTTCGTGGAGACCACTGCCAGGGAGATGCAGGAGGCCCTCGACCTTTCGCCCCACGAGATGGACATGTGAGCATACAATTGGCCATGGACCATAGGGCCTTGATCATCTAGATACATATAGGGTCAAGCTAATCCCTTTCGAGGAAGACAGAATCTTGGAGACACGAAAATGTCTGCTAAGCCACATTTAAGTTTGAATTAGGTTGAGGATGTGAAAATGGAACAATAGTGATAGGTTACTAGGCCATGGAATAATAGATTTCATATATCCCTAGTTTCTTATTCATCTCCTACAGCTACAGGTACTTAAAATCCCCAAAAATTTCGGATTGAAGAGATAAGCGACGTGAGGATTTTGTTTGTAAACTGTGAACCGCATTCATATTGATAAAAGCCCTAATGGGTGTTCTGACACTATAATAATCTAGATATCCTACATCTTCTTCATTCTTAACAGGGCAAATATAGCGAAAACTATTTCTGTTTTATCTGTCTCATTACTTCGAAATCATGGAAGTGAATATGTGTATGTATTTATGTACTTGTGTGTTTGTATTTAATATGTCTTATTCTCATTTCAGTGCAGCGAACCAGATACTTAAACAGGAGCAAAATGATGCACAAGGACTAGCTAATGTGGTGAGTTTTGAAGAATAAAATGTAATGGTAGGGAGAGAAGCATCAATCATCAATCAATCAGCCTATGTCAGTCCACTGCTGGACGTAGGCCTCCCCAAGGGTACGCCACAAAACACGATCACTCGTGGCCCTCAGCCAACCACTACCAGCGACCTTTTTCAGGTCATCGGTCCATCTAGCAGGGGGCGTCCTACACTACGTTTACCGAGTAGGGAGAGAATCATAACTCCTTTTAAACACTATATTATAGTAACCTTAAATGACATACATTCACTTTTAAATAATCTTAACAAGTAGGTAACACTTGGACAAGGTCAACAAAAGTATTTACGAAGAAGAGAAAAACACAGTGGTGAACTTAATAATTCTATGACCACCTCGAACCCACGTGTTGACCAGATAGTCAGTACATAATGTAACATACGGTAGGCCATGTCAACATTTACAAGCACTGACTGCCAGCTATAAATTGGAGTAGGTGCAAATTTTGTCTACTGTAGTAAAATTACTTGCCTCCCACCAAATATGCCTGATAATCAGCATTTACCGTATTTTTCACATCTTTATCTCGTTACTTGCATTATTTAAGTAGCTTACGGCCAAATATTCCAGATATCCAGCATAGGCTGTGTTTTTCACAACCCTACGTCTTCAAAAATATACTTTCAATAACTATCCTGAAGGTGAATTATATTTCCTACATTAACTTTTTAATTTTCAGGAAGCCATGATATCCAGACAGCATCACCCGTTCCACCATCCCCCTGTAATGCAGAGACCGCGAAAGAAATATGACTGACGTTAAAATACGTTACTTTTGGTTTGAATTCAAATTAAACGGTTGGCAGCCGTTTGGTTTTTGGACTACCCTCAATTTAGACTTTGGGTCCAGATGAGGTCTGTAGCCCAGTTTTGGAGTCAACTAGGAGCTTATATAGTTGGAGTGGAGTGTTTTGTCCAGAAAATAGGTATTTAAGGAATATATAGCTGTTTTTATGGTTTTATACGGTATATTTTTGGTCGTGTATTTCGTAAAAGTTTGGTTTTGGTAACGTTTAAGAGTGTATTGAAATATAACAATAATTAGAAGTTTTAGCGCCCCTAACGTTGATATGCTAGGATGTAATATAGTGAATATATTTTTATGCTATATAATATATAACTAAAGTATCTTTTTTAAGGTATTTTGTCATAGCACAATAATTTACTAGTATTTTAGTAAAAAAGCCAGAGAATTAAAATCATTATGCAGGATATTTTTCATTTATGTTATACAATTTTGGTAACAATCTTTATACATATATTCACGCCTCTACGTCCCTAACGAGATAAGCAGAGACTATCGATCACCATCAGGAACGATTTTGACAAATCTCTCTTGCTTCACTCACACCCATTAACCTTCCCATACATGCTCTTCTGATTGGTAAAATGTGACCAATATATTAAAACTTGTCTTCTAAATATTTATTACTTCGTTAGTTAGTAAATATATGTAAATGATTACTTATGACAATTTACAATGTATTAAAGGTATGTAAATGGATATTTAATAATAATAATAAAAAGCGTTTATTTACAGCCACAAAAACATACACAATACAAACCGTTTACAATAAAAAAACTTACAAACTAGGGGGTATAACTTGTGCATGTTATTGTCGCAGCAAAAGGGTTATTTATGATAATGTATGAAGTTATGTACTCTTAGAACTTAAAATATATGTTTTTTTAATGCGTTTACTGTTTTATACCTAAAGTATGTTTTGATAATTTGTCTATTGTCCAAAATAAATGTTTTTTTTTTAATGACATTTACCTGTTCAGGAATAATGTCTATGACTGACATTAAAGTAATAGTCATTTTTTGCGTGAGGGGTTTATTAAAATGCCAAATATATACATAGTTATATTTAAAATATTAATATATGAAAAATGGTTTTCAGTATGTTTTGATTCCGTTTTATGTATTTATTTTACTTATTTTTATGAAATATACTTTTATATAAATTATACAAAATACTAAAGTCTGTCTAAAATAGAAATAATATTTTTATACTCTTGTACTTTTTTCTTCCCAAATAATATTTTATAATTGTGAGTATGGTTATCTTTATAAGTATATATATTTCGCGTTTTTATAGAATTATATATTTAAATAAAACAATTAGTTTATAGAAAAATGTATAGCTCATATAATTAAGTAAGTTTTAATTGAAAGACCCAAATAATATAAAATTTTAACAAAATTTCATAATAAAAACGTATTTATGAAGCTTTATAAATGTGCATTATATAATAGAATTGTAGCAAATATTTTACACAATTCATATAAATATTAACAGAAAATAGTGATGCATACGTGCCTTTAATGCTATTATTATTATAAATGCTAGTCTTGGACATACAACAATTGGATACATAGCAACTAACTGCCAATATTTTCTTTGTACTCGTACAATGTATGGGTACAACAGGGTAGGCCTGTAGGCTTTCCAACGGGATAGGCAGAGACTATTAATCTATAGCGGCACGAAACTCTAGCACTAAGTAGAATGTGCAAAGGATAGCTGAAACCTTAGTCCACTAATGATTTTTTCAAATCAATAATATTGGAAATTTGGTAGTAGATGTGCAAAAGTGGCAAATTTTGCAATTTTTTAAGAGAAATTTGATACTTTTGCTGCTTTTAATGATGAAATTTTTACTTTTGGTCATCCAACCAACTTCACATTATTACTGATCTGCTATTGAACTGCAATTGTGGTAAAAAGCATTAGTGGTAACCCCTGCTTGGTACAGTCGTGCACGCAATGCGATTGGTCGGAGCACGAGTGGAGAGCCAATCGGCGCAGCGCACACCCCTCTTCGTCCCTCTATGCCCCTACCCCCGCGATACCTTGTTATTGACTTCTACGCTATAATATCAGTGCTGGAGTTTCATACCGAAACTTGTAACCTTGGACCCAAGTCCAATAATGCTTTTTGCAAAATATACGTTTAATATCAGTTGAGTAACAGTGTGAAGTTGTTTGTGGAATAGCAAAAATGACAAATTTCATCATTTTTAAAGCTATATTTGTCACTTTTGCTGTCTTTAATGTTAAAATTTGTCACTTTTGCTAGTCCAGTACCAACTTAACATTACTCAAGCAATATTGAACTACGATTGTGCTTAAACGCATTAGTAGACTTGGGATCCCTGATATATCTCGTGGCTGACACTCCTCCATTAACCATTCATGACACTCACATTATTTAACTTACATATTTATATTTGAAAAAGGTACTATAGGCTATTCGCATTAAGTAAATAGTGACGTCATGGTATTCAGAGGTTAAACTGGCCAATGAGACGTGAGTAAATGAGAAAGTCGCATTGACCAATAGCAGACAACCGTTGTCACGTCTCATTGGTCAAAGTGTAGGGACATGATGACGTCATACATAAAAACATACGCTTCACGACTTGTATACACACTCCCTTTTTTATTATGGCGGGGTAGTCAGAGGCTTGAATGCCCATCTCCGAAATTTCGAAAGGCATGTTAGGTATGGGTCATCACCCAACGTGATAGGTAGTGAACCGTATCGCCGTATATAGGCACTGACTATTACCTATCCTGAGGGATAGGATGACGTCACTATTTTCTTAATGCGAATATATTATAGTTAGTATTCTATTAAGTGCCAGACTAGCATCAGATAACATTATTTCAGTGCGAAGCGAAACCAATATAATATTAATTGTATATAGATAATAATATTGTTATTAAATAGCTAGTTTGTTATACTATTAAAAGTGTTGTTATTAAATGCTTTTGCATTTTGATATTTTAATAAAGGAATATTGATTTTTAGCTATGTTCGTGTTTTATTTACCTATTAGTAACTGAACTTTTTTTTACTTTTTTATTCTAATTTATTTAGGCCTTACATCGAAAGATTTATTCGGCCTGTAACTGAACTTGTTGACTAAGTATCCTCGACAAACAGCTACATGGATTTTGAACCTATAAACGCCGAGTGTATATCAATTTACAAGCATCACCTTAAAAGTGTCAATAGTTCTGCTTCGAACAAAATACTATGTAAGTTACAGAACAGCACAGAAAAAGGGGGGGTTAAAGTATCTATAACTGTATGTATGATGAGGTGCCAAGATCCAAACAAGTGGAGATCCGTGATCTCTGGCGACGTCAAAGGGAAACAGGTGTGATATGTATCGACTCATAATATAAATGAAACAAACTGATAATAGGTTAAGCTATTTTTATTAAAAAAGTACAGAAAAATATATAAGTGATTTCACGAAATATTGAAACATGCTTGCATTAAAAAAAAAATAAGTTTAGTGGACGATGATAAAAAGTATGATATAAGTGTTAAAAATATAATGTGAATATAGCAAGTGTGACTCAGTTAGTAGAAAAGTGTATTAAGTTATTCTCTATATTTCAAGATTATAAGCATGGATAATACTAAAGTGAAATATGATCAGGAAAATTAGAGTTAGGAGTGTAGGTTGAAATAATGAAAACAAAATGATAATAATAAATCGATAACGGAAATCGAATTTCTAGTGGTACTTAATTTAACACCTCCTTAAATTCCTTATAAACAGTCATAGATACTAAACAGGTTGCGTAAAAATTTGGGATCACTATTCACTCAATCAAAAGCTTTGATCAAGTCACAAAAAACTCATTCCGTATCAGTATCCGTCGTATCAGGAGACATCTTACATTGCCGCGTAGCTATCTCTTGCAATCTCTGTATATCATTCAATTCGTTCCTTTCAAATCGTCTAGTATGTATTAACTTAAAAGTGTTTCGCTCAGTCACATTCAAATTTTTATTTTCGAAAGCTCTTAAATTGTTTTGCATCTTCGATTCTATTTCTTCTTGCGTATACGCCTTCACTCCATACGGTACATGTTTTATTATAAGAAAATTTGATTCTGTGCTAGAATATGACATAGAACTATCTGAGCAGGTTTGAAATATTGGTAGTCCAGGCTTGATAATTTGTATTTGATCTTCTCTCCTGATTCTGGGATTAAACAGTCTATCGTGATGTTTTGCAACAGTTTTACGTAACCTTTTTGTATTCTCTTTCAAGGTAGCACCGGGGTTGAAGAAACATACGCCTTGGATACTACAGGAAGCTTCTTGTTCATGAATATCCGGTTCTACTTTAGATTTAGGTTCATTTTTTTGATGTCTTTTATAAGTTTGCTGGTTAAGTGGAAAGACTTCGATTGACGGGACACTGTTTGTGATGACGCATTGTTCGAATTTATTACCAAAAGCCATTTTCCCATCGTTTTCCTTTCGACTTTCATTATTAATTTCGGGACAAACGCGACATTGGGCAGCGTTGATCTTTTTCAAGTATTTAGGTTTCAATTTATCGCAGGTACGATCACAAGCAATAGTTCTATGGAACAATGCCTCACTGAGCCTTTGAAAACTTTCTTCCGTGGTCGAAGTAGACGACGATGAACTTTGAACAAAAGTCTTCTTCCTCATATAAACAATATCCGGACTTGTTGTCTCCTTTGCGCTTTTATTACCAGATGTCTTCTCTTCATAGAACTTTTCTAAGCAATGATACTCACTGGAGGGCTGTGGGTATAAGCCCTGTAACCCTTGGGCCTGATCGAGGTACTTATCCACGTAAGTGGCTAGATACTGACAGAAGTCCTTGACGTTTTCCAAACAGCCTTTGAATGGATCTGTAAAAGGATGAAGTTAACAAGATTATAATGAACGTTCGATTAGTTGTAATACTTCCTGAATAAATACTGAATAGCCAGCATGCTGATTAGTTTTTGTGTTTAGATGATTTTAATTGGTGATGCCTGTCTTTACTATTCTGTTATGGATTTGAGGTTTTGAGTGTGTTACGTAAATTTATTGAATTGAAATAATTCTTTATATATCGTAATACAACTTTGCCTAGTAAAGAAACTGCTGCTCGTAGGGTTGAGGGTTTTCTAGAACTATCACTATAATATTAAATACTTTGTTATAGAGTATTACACAGCATTTACCTGTATTCAGGTATTATTGGTATTAAGCCGGAACCTACAAAACTAAGATATTCTAAGTCAAATTATAAAAAAGAATATCATTTTTGAGAATTACATATTGGAATTCTAAATGCATTTTTTCTTTATTTGTGCTTTCTAGTATCAAAGCATGACTAAAGAAATTTATTTTTAAAGGCAGGAAAAGGATAAAAAATCAAAAGAAACACAAATAAAGAAAAAACCACTATGTTCTCATAAATTTATTTTATCATATGTGAAATCTCAAATTATGCTTTAAGTATTCGTAAATACTTTCTGAAATTCACAATTTCTTTTTATCGTGTGCTACTTTTTGTTGACACTTCTCTCGTGACACAAAGTCATCATTCCGAATGCCATCCTTTCTTTCAGTACAAAGATCGGAAGGTCCTTTATACACCACAGAGTCGTGGGTAGGACAGCAGTCTCTTACGCGCATTCTTGGTGGCTGCTCAATTTTATGAGACACGGTCACCACCTCTGGTTGCTTAAAGGTCCCTTGCATATTAGAGTCAAGATTTTTGGCAACCGTAGGGTTACAGGGATCATTTTCTTCTATTTCATCCCCGTTCTCATCTTTGCGGACCTTAGGCTGCGGCGCGGGTTCATTTTCCGGAATAGGTGTCTCATCGTTTGGATTTAAGAAAGCACGCTTACACATTTTACAAATAAATAAATTTGGAGGCTTACAATCGGTCGTTGGTGGAATGTCAACCTTGTTCAGCTCTATAGTGACGTTTTCATCGTCTTTCTTCGGGGTTTTCGGGGTTTCCTTGGCTGCTGGTGGCTTCGGCCTGGACGGCATGAGGGTCTCGGAGTAGCAAGTGCTAGGTCGATGTGCAGGGAACCCAAATAATTTGTCCAAGCCCCCGTGAATACACTTGAAGCCTTCGACGAGTTTGTCAAAGCCTCTTGTGAGTTTTTCTTCTAGGTTTTCTCCGAAGTCTAGAAGTTTATCCGTGAACTGAGCACTCGGAAAGTTGGGGAATACGTCGTAGTTAGGGACTCTTCGTTCTTCCTCTTCTTCACATGATTCTGTGAATTCTTTGTTAATGGGTCTGCTTTTGTCCGACATTTTGCTAGAGTTCACTATTCAGCCCCTGGGACAAAAATTCACTTGAATCGGCACTATTGAGCATTGTGGAATGGAAGATGGTTTGTTGTTTTGTAGTTTTAATCACTTTGTTATCACATTCTTATTGTTATTCAGGCTATGGTCCAAAAACAAGAACATAGATGTTGAGTTTTATGACAAACACTGCCTTTGACATAAACCACAACCAAATCGTGTCTTTGGAAGATATTGTCGTTCCAAAGATATCACACATTATACATGCCTACTCTATTGTCAAATTATGTAGAGATCCCGCCATATACATTGGCAGTTGGGGGCGTCGCCACAGTCGCGTAATTCAGTGTTACCAGTAAACACGCCAAAACTAGCACTCACTGTGCCATACGGCTCGATACATTATAGGTTTCATTTGTAACGGTCTTTGGTTGCAGAGCTATAAACTCAAATAAAACAAATTAGTATATCAAAGTCAAAATATGTTTATTTAAAATAGGCCCTATCACAAGCTCTCTTTGAAAGTTATCTTATGATCTAAGTATAAATTAAAAAAACTATTTCAAACATGGCACTGAGCATTGTCTTTACATATTTTTTACCGAGGTTAGATCAGCGGAGACCCTAGCTTGGAGAAGAACTAACAAGAAACTCCGGAAATCAATTTATTATAATCACCCTTAACAAACATAAAAATTACAAAGAGTGGGCAAAAAACACAACGCTGGTAATACTAAATTTACCTTTCATACAAAATAACACGCAATTGCGGAAACGTCAAATTTAGTTCCAAGTTTGGCTACTGCCAGCTTATGTGGCGGGATCTCTAGAATTCAAGTTCAAATTATTAGATTGTACATATTATTCTAATACTATCTACTATAATATTATATCCATAGATTTAAACATTAATAGAAGTATCAGTTGTTAATAGAGATCCCGCCACATCAGGTGGCAGTAGCCAAACTTGGAACTAAATTTGACGTTACCGCCATTGCGTGTTATTTTGTATGAAAGGTAAATTTAGTATTACCAGCGTTGTGTTTTTTGCCCACTCTTTGTAATTTTTATGTTTGTTAAGGGTGATTATAATAAATTGATTTCCGGAGTTTCTTGTTAGTTCTTCTCCAAGCTAGGGTCTCCGCTGATCTAACCTCGGTAAAAAATATGTAAAGACAATGCTCAGTGCCATGTTTGAAATAATAGTTTTAAGAGATTCGCGATTTATACTCATGATATAAGATATAAGGGTGTGTATAAGATTGATTGCAGCTGTGGGAAATCCTACGTCGAACACACTAAACGGTCTATTGCGGACAGAGTGAAGGAACACATAATATATGTAATATATAATAAGAAGGATAAGTCCCGTTAATTATTAATCATGTTTGAAATAGTTTAATAAACATATTTTGACTTTGATATATTAATTTGTTTTATTTGAGTTTATAGCTCTGCAACCAAAGACCGTTACAAATGAAACCTATAATGTATCGAGCCGTATGGCACAGTGAGTGCTAGTTTTGGCGTGTTTACTGGTAACACTGAATTACGCGACTGTGGCGACGCCTCCAACTGCCACCTTATGGTTAGAGGTTTGCGAATAGGTCTTCGATATTTTATAGTACTTCAACAAGTATAATAAAGATTAGTTCACCATTTTTATTATAAATTTCGAGACTTGGGAACTAAGGACCATGGTGTAAGAAAATCTTAATTTATTCTTACATTTTTTACTATTCAATACTGTACATTACTTTTACGTATGTTGAATACAAACAATTGTATATATAACATAACATATACTTCCTGACTTGTGTATATCTGCACAGTTCCTTTTTTACTGTAGCGGGGCAGTCAGAGGTTTGAGTGCCCATCTTGATGATGATATGAGCCAATAAAAGCTCGCGTTTCACTTGATAGACAACACAACGTGATAGGTAGCGAAACCTTATCGTCATAAACAGCCGAGGGATAGGAAGATTTCTTTACGATGTTATCCCTCATCGTTAGCGACTGTAAATTACATACATTCATACTCATCACGCCTGATCCCCATTTGTCCCGATCCTGACAGACTGTAAATAATGTACACATTTTTATATTTTATTGGAAAACACATTCATTGGTACAAATCAGACCAGGGATTCGAACCTAGAACTTCTAATAAGTAATCAAAGGTCTTGTGGCAGACAAATCTTTATACTCAAGTATAATTGTCTTGTGGCAGTCGCCGATATATCGTGTATACTATAAATAGATCCTAAACTTTATTTACTTTTAAGATTACTATTATTCGTACTTCTTGTCTAGTTTTAAACTATATGTTTTTAATTATTACTTTAAAATTATAAAATTTAACTTTAAAATGAAATCATTACTTACTACTTTCGCGTTTTCTTAATATACTCGTACAAAATTTGTAAAGAGTAAGAGTATATTATATCCATATTCATCCCTCTGAAGTCAACTCTTGTATACATAAGAATCGAAGTAAACTCAGTTATTCACAAATAAACATTCACAACGCTTCGCCCCATATATTTCCAAATTCAATAGTCCATCAACAAAACTGCGTAATTAGTGATTCTATGGTCACCTCGACTTACATTTAACGAGATAGTCAGCACCAGATGGTAAACCTTGTCACTATTTACAAGCACTTACTTTTACGTACATATTCATTCACGACATTTATTTATTACTATTAGTATTAATAAAATAATAAGCATTTATTTAACTCAATTTCTTTATTTAGTAAAACCAAAATAAAGGTACTAGTATACTCCCAGTGTAAATGATCTTGTTTATACCAAAAAGTGTTTGACCACTTGACAGAAGAAAAGGGCCAAGAGGAATTTTATTCTGAAAAAAGTAACATACATATTACATGTACATACATATTATATTAACCCTTACGGGGTAGTCAGAGGTTCAGATTTGACGTGCAGACCAGTGTTTCCATCTCAAACCCACGTGTTGACCAGATAGTCGGTACTCAATGTGACAGGTGGTTAACCGTGTCACCATTTACAAACAATATTACCTGTTCGGGAAACAGGTAGGATTTCCTCAGCGTAGTAGTCGGTGCATATCGCAAATGCGTAAACATACATATAAAATTAGATAAGTTCATTCCATTGGAAAATGCTCCAATGTTTGATCTCATTACACTGATACAGAATCAAGCCCCAACCACACCAAATATGTCAAAGTCAAATGTTTTTATTCAATATAAGTACAAGTACAGTACATTCATTGAAAGTCAAAACATTTGCCTGACACTGGTTGTCTCTTGGCATTGAAATTCTACCGTTGGTTGGAATATGTATCTATGTATATGTATATTTCTGGTGAGGCTGCATTCACATTCTGATGGATTATTATTGACTTGGTGTTCAATAAGGTTAGGTGTACAACTGCAGGGTTTTCCTTTACGAAATGTCAATAGTTAAATTGAGTTTATTTTAATTCTTTTAAGATTCTCTAATTTTAAACATAATTTTTCATATGAAAATGTTTCTTTTTACTTTCAATAAATGAATGATTTTATGATACTAATGTTGAATAAAAAGCATTTCATTTCGACGTAGCTCAGTTGTTTGGGGCTTGACTCTGTATCAGTGGGTACAGGATTCAAATCCCCCTTGTTGTACATGCTGTACATCATTTTCGTAATAAAAACACATTTACGAAATTCATCGAATTATACGGTGAGGGAAAACAACCTATACGTGAGGCAACCTATCTGTTCCCGAACAGGTAATAGTTAGTGCTTGTAAATGCGACATGGCTTACCACCTGTCACATTGAGTACTGACTATCTGATCAACACGTGGGTTCGAGGTTTCCACAGAATTACTACCTTCGCAATTGCGGAGATGGACACCTGAACCACTAACTACCCAGCAAGGGTTAATTTTGCGTTTGCGTTTTGTTCACCATATTCCCCATTCCACCCAATACTCACATAGCTCTTGATCCACGCGATCAGCTGTTTCTTGGTGAGGTCTACGGCGAGGGAGCAATCCTTGGTGTCGTAGCTCTCGAAGGACAGCCCCACCACCACGTCGAAGAAGATCAGGGGCCACCCCGGCCCGTGATAGCTGGGGTCTGGAACAACGGTAGAATATCAATGTAAGAGACAACCAGTGTCAGGCAAATGTTTTGACTTTCAATGAATGTAATGTACATGTACTCATGTTGAATAAAAACATTTGACTTTGACTTTGACATACCAAGTTCAGGAGCCTTAGACCACTAAGGTTTATGCAAAATATCAGTTTAATATCAGATCAGAAATAATGTAAAGTTGGTAGCGGATTAGCAAAAGTGACAAATTTCGCCATTGTTTAAGCGAAATTTAACACTTGCCAATTTCAATAGTGACATTTATAACTTGGTCCTCCACTACCAACTTCACACTACTACTGATCTGATATTGATGTGCGTTTGTGCTAAAACGCATTAGTAGAGTTGGATTCCAGGTCCCTTACTCCGTTTAGTGAGGTATAATATCACATATCACACATTTACGAAATACATCGAATTATACGGTGAGGGAAAACATCGTGAGGAAACCTACCTGTTCGTCGAACAGATATTAGTTAGTGCTTGTAAATGGCGACATGGCTGACCACCTGTCACATTGAGTACTGACTGTCTGGTTAACACGTGGGTTCGAGGTGTCCATAGAATTACTACCTTCGCAATTGCGGAGATGGACACCTGAACCTCTGACTACCCCGCAAGGGATAATGGTCGTGAATGCGTTTGTCTTTTTTTTAATATCACCTCGGTCACCGATTTTATCATATCTAGGTCGGGATGACATTGGCAAAGAATACTGATGACATCTATTCCACGATGGGCTTGCACCCTGTCTACAAACTTTTGTATTCATCACGATGACTATAGTAAAGAGCTGTTCACTGAACCGAAATTGCAGTCTCAATAGTATTTTCAGTTAGAACTATACAATATAATATATTTTATCTGTTTATAGAAGTGCTGGTACGTACTTAAGGGTTTGTCGGAATATCAGCGTTGGCAGTGTGAATTTCACACAATCAACATTAGCTGAGACAAATCCTATTCACACTTGTGCGGGGTTGCCATGTGCGCTTGGTTCCATAAATGTACATTTTTATATATTAATTGTTTTCTCTATTTGTGTTTACTTGTGTCTATTTGTGTTACTGCGTCTAGTGTGAATAAAAGGAATTTTATTTTTGTTTTTCTTAATGCTGACAATCATAATAATAGTCAAATATTATTATTCCATCTCACCTTGAAGAGTAGCAGGAATAGTACAAAGCGACTCAGGGGTCGTATCCACAGTTAGCTCAGCCAACTCGCACTCTATCATGTTCACGTATTGCACCGCATGACGCTGCATATCAGGTGGAGGGTGCTACAACATCAATAATAATATTTGGGACATTATTACACCAATTGAACTAGCCCCTTGGTAAGTTCACTTAAGACTATAGTACATTCGCATTAAGAAAATAGTGATGTCATCATGTCCCGACGATTTGACCAATGAGACATGACAACTGTCGTCTGCAATTGGTCGATGTGAATTGTTTTCTCATTTACTAACGTCTCATTGGTCAGTTTAAGTCTATATATCATTACGTCACTATTTACTTAACGCGAATAGACTATAGTGTTAAGGGTACTAGTCAACGTATATTTAAAAAATATGTACATATATACATATTGTATATCTGGTCGTTGCTTATACATATATAGCATATATATAATCAACGACCAGAGTGGAAAGCAGAAGGAAAGCGTAGTTCTTAACTCTACCTCCACCGGGAATCGAACCCGGGACCTCAAGATTCGTTCGTTCGGGAAGAAGCGTTCAGGTGCTCAACCAATCGCGCCACGGAAGTCGTCAAATCGATTAATGAATTATCAATCAGCCTATGACAGTCCACTGCTGGACGGAGGCCTCCCCAAGGGTACGCAAAACACGTCACTCGTGGCCTTCAGCCAACCACTACCAGCGACCTTTTTCAGGTCATCGGTCCATCTAGCAGGGGTCATCCTACACTACGTTTGCCTTAGTCAGAAATCGCTGTAATATACTATAGATAGATAGATATATTGTAAACGAATAGGCCTACACATTTTGACTACGTATGACGGCCTCCATGGTCCAAACGGTTAACCACCTGGCCGCTAATCGAAAGCCAATTCCAGGTTCGATTCCGATGATACTAGTAGCATCAACACAAGTATTAAATGTAAGTACGTAAGTAATAAAGTAAAGCAAGGGATTAGTTTAATTGATACACAAGTCGTGAATCGTATGTTTTCATCATTGGTAGTGTTAACAAACACTTATGTAGTCAAAAGATGATGACCTTTGCGAGATAGTCAGAGGTTCAGCTGTCCATCTCCGCAATCGCGAAGGTAGTAAATATATAGACACCTCGAACCCACGTGTTTACCAGATAGTCAGTACTCAATGTAACAGGTGATAAGCCATGTCACTATTTACAAGCACTAAATATAACATTCGGGGAACAGGTAGGTTTTCTCACGATGGTTTTCCCTCATAGTAGTATATATTTATAAATATTGTATGTATAGTATACTGAGTAACAGTAAGTAAATACTTACCCTTTCATGAATACTCGGCGTCGGCCATCCCACGTAATAAATAGTCCTGTTCTCTTGCAAATAGTCTGGTTCTCGTATGAACTGGGCAAACGCCCTTCTATCCCTCCACATACACTTATGCGTTTCCAAGTAGAATATAGCTATATTGGACGGAGAATCTTCTGAAATATACTTCCGGTAGCTTAATACACGTTGTATGTAGTGTCTGTTGTTGTTTTGCCCATCCCGGCTGACCTCTAAGTCGGATTCGTGGCTAAAAAGAAAACTTATACGTTATACATCGAATTATACGGTGAGGGAAAACATCGTGAGGAAACCTACCTGTTCCCCGAACAGATACTAGTTAGTGCTTGTAAATGGCGCTATGGCTTACCACCTGTCATATTGTGTAATAACTATCTGGTCAACACGTGGGTTCGAGGTGGCTATAGCATTACCAGTCGTGAATGCGTTTGTATTTTGTGTTCTGTGCATCAAGCAACTTGTGTCATGTGAGTTATTAAAGTGAGTACAATAACTCACGGGACTTATCGCGTAAGTTTTTATATAATAAAGTTACCTTTATTAACCCGACGTTCCCGTTAGTTATTAATCATGAGTATAAATCGCGAATCTCTTAAAACTATAATTTAGCACAATTGTAGAAATGCGATCACTGAGAAGCATGTTAGGAGTGATATTGAATGATAGAATTAAAAATAGTGTGATAAGGGAAGGTTGCGGTTTAAAAGAAGATGTATTTACTAAGATTGGAAAGGGCATGCTTCGATGGTTTGGACATGTTATGCGGATAAATGATAGTAGATTGACAAAATGATTTGATGTGGGTGAAATGGAAGGTCGTTTGCGTAGGGGCCGACCCAATAAGACATATGACAGTCAGATAGACGCCATATTAAAAACGGGTGACGTTAGAAGTACGTATAACCGCTGAGTGTGTATGAGGAGGTGTATGAGTCAATGATGCGAAAGTGGTTTGTCAGAAAAGGAAAGATGGGATCCCTAATCGCTGCCTACTCCTCTACAGGCGTGATGTGTATGCTTCTTTATGCTATACACAACTTTTGATACCATAAGTACATGATGTAATAGCCATACATAATAATAATAATGATATTTCAGATACAATTACATCAATTGAACTAGCCCGTGTGTAAGTTCATTTAAGACTTGTGTTAAGAGTGCTAGACAACGTATATTTGGGAAATGTATACCTATTATATATAGATAAATACATATATAGTATATATAATCAACAACCAGACTGGAAAGCAGAAGAAAAGCGTAGTTCTTAACTCTGTCTCCACCGGGAATTGACCCGGGAATTCACGATTAGCGTTCAGGTGACCAATCGCGCTAAGAAGGTCGTTTACATGTATAAATACATACATACATACACATCACGCCTGATTCCCTGTAGAGGGGTAGGCAGAGATCACGGATCCCCATTTGTCCCGATCCTGACAGACTACTTTCGCTTCATTGATATTCATACATCCTCTCATACACTCTCGGCGGTTATAGGTACTCCTAACGTCACCTTTTTTCTAAATAAATAAATAAAATGTATAAATAATATGCAATTGAATTACGTTATGGTTATTCGCATACAGCTGGCAAGGGACAGGGCAGAGATCTCAGTTAAGTGCACCCCCGTGCATACCAGGGTCTTGCTTGATACCCGATAGAACTGAAAAATATAACATACAATCAATCAATCAGCCTATGACAGTCCACTGCTGGACGTAGGCCTCCCCAAGGTAACGCCACAAAACACGATCACTCGTGGCCCTCAGCGAACCACTACCAGCGACCTTTTTCAGGTCATCAGTCCATCTGGCAGGGGGGCGTCCTACACTACGTTTACCGAGACGCGGTCGCCATTCGAGAACCGCTTTGCTCCAACGGATACGAGTATAACATACAGTAAGATATTTTTGAACGGTGAGGGAAAACATCGTGAGGAAACCTGCGTATCCCTCAGGATAGGTAATAGTCAGTGCCTATATACGGCGATACGGTTCACTACAAATCACGTTGGGTGCTGTCTATCTAGTGATACGCGGGCTACGATGACCCATGCCTAACATGCCTTCGAAGTTTCGGAGATGGGCATTCAAGCCTCTGACTAACCCGCCATATTAAAAAAGGGAGTGTGTATACACAAGTCGTGAAGCGTATGTTATGAAAGATTATAGCACACATGAGATATGGGACCTTACTGCACTAATACATTGTAGGCACCATATTACTTCAGTATCGATACAGTAATACTTCAGTGGCCGTAATATGACACTTTGGCACATAGTGAAGTGAATAATGTACAACGCATCAGTGGAGTAAGGCCCATGGACATTGCACGTATAGAATTGTAGAACTGTAAAAATAAATGAGAAATTCTGCGTAGTTCTTGTTTGGGAATTGACTCTGTATCAGTGGGTACAGGGTTCAAATCCTAGACTATGTATTAATAGAAATAAAGTTTAATGAATTTCTATGTAAATTTTCGCAATGAAAATACATTTGCGAAATGCACCGAATGTTACGGTGAGAGAAAACATCGTGAGGAAACCTACCTCTTCCCCGTACAGGTAATTAGACAGTGCTTGTAAATGGCGACACGGCTTACCACTTGTTACATTGAGTACTATCTTGTCAACACGTAGGATCGGGGTGGCCATAGAATTACTACCTCCGCGATTGCGGAGATGGAAACCTGAACCTCTGACTACCCCGCAAGTGTTAAAGGTCGTGAATACGTTTGTCTAACACGTCGTTATTAAATGCAACATAAAACATAATTCATTACTTAGTTGTCATTTACCTTTCTTTTATTATATCAATTAGAATAATGTATATCCGAGACGTAAAAAGAATGCTAACTAGCTGCCATTCTTCACGGCATATCGTAGGAGCTGACTAAGGGACTAGGGGTTAATGGAACCTATTACGAGATTGTCTAGCAACTTGTGACCAATGTTCAATATCACATCGCAATCCCGATATTCATGCTAAAAATGACCTATGGGATATTATATCTCCGAGGTTCTGTCCACCCGAAAGGGATTAAAGGACGTGAATGTATATGTATGTATGGCTTACCTGTGCCACAAATCTGTGTGTATTGAAGTCAATAGTGCCACTTGTAATTTCCTGTTCACGCCGCAAATGTAACGCTGTAATAGATTAGCACATCACTACATAGTATAAAGCAAAGTCGCTTTCTCTGTCCCCATGTCCCTTTGTATGCTTAAATCTTTGAAACTACGCAACGGATTTTGATGCGGTTTTTTTAAATAGATAGCGTGATTCAAGAGGAAGGTTTATACGTATAATAACATCCATTAAATAGTGGAGTAGGCTATATATTTTATGCCCGTGCGAAGCCGAAGCGGATCGCTAGTACTAGTATTAGTAGGTGAATGAGGTTATATTGCTTATTCACAGTTCTGTCCACCCCAAAGGAGACAGAAGGACAAGACTATTACTTATACAAATATTATATTATTATTATTAAAAAAATATTGATGCAATCTGCCTAAGCCCGGAATAGCAAATAGTCAGAATCTGAACATTTTATCACCTGTCACGTTGGGTATTGACTATATTGTAAAAATATGGCTTTGAATGACCTGAGAATGTATATGTATAGATCAATCAATCAATCAGCCTATGACAGTCCACTGCTGGACGTAGGCCTCCCCAAGGTAACGCCACAAAACACGATCACTCGTGGCCCTCAGCCAACCACTACCAGCGACCTTTTTCAGGTCATCGGTCCATCTGGCAGGGGGCGTCCTACACTACGTTTACCGAGACGCGGTCGCCATTCGAGAACCGCTATGTATATGTATGTCTTTTACTTACTTGTATCCTTGTATTTATAACCTTCTATAGTATAGAATATGAAAAAAATAGGCAAATGTACTAACAACAATGCCATAATAAATGAATTTATATGTTTTTTAAACACACACAGATTTAATTATATATGTATGTGAATTAATTGTTTAATTACGTTAAAAGTTTATTTAGAAAAAATACTAAGAATTTGATAATAAATTTTATAAACTATCATAGAGAATGAAAATACGAAACTATAAACAATATGATAATAAACAAAATACTGAAATAGGGTGACGTTTGATATACATCCAGTGTGTATCAATGGAGCTAAAGACGATCTCCGTGGCTCAATTGGTTAACCACCTGAACGCTAATCGTGAAATCCGGGTTCGATTCCCGGTGGAGGCAGAGTTAGGAACTACGCTTCTTCTGCTTTCCAGTCGGGTCGTTGATTATATATGCTATATATATTTATCCATAATAAGTATATATTTCTTAAATATACGTTGACTAGTACCCTTAAGGCAAGTTTTAAATGTACTTAGCCAGAGGCTAGTTCAATTGGTGTAATAGTGTCTTTCAATATTATATTATACAAAAGGTCGAGTAAATTGGGGATTTGTGATCTGCCTATCCCTCTGTAGGAAAACAGGTGTAATGTGTTTGTATGTTTAAAGAACTTTATATGTACATATGTTTAAGGAACGGTACAATATGTTTAAGGAACGGTTTTACATGGTACCATAACAATATTCAAATACAAAGACAAACGCGTTCACGACCATTAACCCTTGCGGTGTAGTCAGAGGTTTAGGTTTTCTTCTCCACAATAGCGGATATAGTAATTCTATTGCCAACGTAAGCCCACGTGTTGACCAGATAGTCAGAATTCAATGTGACTGGTGGTCAGCCATGTCGCCATTTACTAGCACTAATTGTTACCTGTTCTTGGAACAGTTTACTCATGATGTTTTCTCTCACTGTTAGCGACTTACAAATTGGTGTCACTCAAACTTCAGACTACTCAAAGCAAAACCAATGAATATTAAATAACATATATTTAATACCTATTGGGGTGGACAGAATCTCTAAAACACTACATCGATAACCTTCGCACTAAATGTAATAGCATTGGTACGAAATATTGATGACAGGTTGCTTCTCCATCAGCATATCTCCCCTTAGTCGCCTATTACAATTAGTCATACATTAGCATTCAATATAATTCCTATCTAAGACAATTTATTCAATAAAACACATAAATTCATGTACATTCACGTCTTTTAATCCCTATCGGGGTAGACAGAACCTTGGAAATATCTATCATCTTGATATCTTGGAGAAATTCATTAGATTACTTTTTAGCACGAATATATGGACATGTAATCTCCTATGGAACATTGGTAACAGGTTGCTAGCTCATAGCCCAATAGATTCCATTTACCCCTAACCCCTTAGTCACCTCCTACGACATGCCAGGAAGAACGGCAGCTAGTTTGCATTCTTTTTACCCCCCAGACTAGCACGGAAACAAAATAAAACACAGATATAGTAAAAATAATTTCATAATTTCTTTTACATAAGTATTTTTGCCATCAAAGTCTGAAGCAACGCTTGTAAAAGGTGATAAGGGTATGTTGGGATGACACCGTTTATATACCGTTCCTCTGCAGGATATCTTAACCAATCCCCTGGTTCAACCAATGCCTGTAACAATTAATAGGTACAAACGCCGAGTGTGTATGAGAAGGTGTATGTATGAGAGTTGGGTCGGGAACTGACATATCAAAGTTCAGTCAGTTATAAGCAAGACATCACGTTCTGTCAGTTAGCAAAATGGTAGTGATAATGGATTAGCATAAATATTAAATTACATTCTGTGATGGACTGACTGATAGCTTAAGTTGGTAATTTGTATTTATTGTTTTCGTTAACTATTGTAATTCCGCGTTCTAGGATACCGGATTTTTGTGCTGGCGCCATCTGTATTTATGTTCACCTAATTACTACTAAGAGTTTCTCATTTATTAGCTCTAGAGGTCGCTACAACATCAACTTACCGTTTGCCGGAGCCAGCCATTAATTTGGGGATGGGACATCTTGTACCCGGAATGGATCCTGTCACAGGAGATCTCATGTACCGCCATGCTCACCACCCAGCCATAGTAAACGCCCACCCAACCCTCGGCGGGGCAGGTATCTGGGACATAATAATATCATCTTTATTGAGAACTGTTGAAAGGGTTGTCAACTTTAAATTACCATCAAACTGAAATACTTTTGAATCCCCTTCTCTAACGATCGTCTCATTCATAGAAGACGTTTTATTTTCTTAATTTTGTCATTTAGGAGAGAAGGTATATTATAATTGTGTTACATGGGTTGATCATACCCACGCTAAGCCACAGGGCTTTGTCCCTTATATAAGAGGGTATGATGTATTGTATGTACAATCTTATTATTACTTAATAAATGTTTTTTTCTTTTTTTGAGATATCCACATTAATTCTATTGGACAATGGACTAGCAACCACCAATGTTCCACATGACATCGCAACCCCAATATTACTACTAAAAAGATACCTAGGAGATATTATATCCCCGAGGTTTGGTCCAAACCGAAAGTGATCAAAGCAGGTGAATGTATAAAATATTTTACCCTTATTATGTCCTCGCGGTATACTGCAAATGTACTCTTCTGGATCGAAATTCGCTTTATTCGTACCACATAGCTCAGAATCTACGGTAGTGGACAGCAATCTTCGTAAACCCTTGTGACCCTGCAAACATACATATATACACGCTTATACGTCCTCAACAAGATAGGCAGAGACTATCGATCGCCACCTGGAACGGGTGACAAATCTCTTGCTTCACACACCCATTAACCTTATCATACATGCTCTTCTGTTGTTTACGCTGTGTATACCCGCCTTGAGAAGAATGTCTACAATTTGATCTGTATAAGTTCTACGCGATCTATCCAGTTCAACTCTACCTTCATAAATAATTTCCTTTGGCTTTATAAATTCCTTTCGTAACCCTCCTTTCATCCATCCGCTCCATGCGGCCAAAGCTCAACATTCTCTATTTTCGTCACAAACTCTTCTTTCATCCTATATATACCTTCACGTTCTTTAATACCTTTCGAGATGAGAACTAACAAACCATCAAACTCTTTTACTAAGACATTCAGTCAGGGGTAGTCAAAAGTTCGCGTGACCATTACAGCATTTACGCAATTATATGGCCACTTCGAACCGACTTCTTAACCAGATAGTCAGTACTCAAGTTGCTGGGTTTGACAGAAGAATCATGAAAGCAGAATTAACGCGGTAGACATAATGATGAAAGATGAAGTCCCTCAGGGAATGTGCAATGTAATATTGTGTGATATGATACGAAATAAAATGATTTGTGAACGTTGTGGTATGAAAGATGATGTAGTGCCGAAAATAGAGAAAGCTATGTTAAGATGGTTTGAGCACATGGAGCGGATGGATGAAAGGTGAGTTACGATAGGAATTTTATATATCCAAAGTAGAAGGTACACATACCTATTATTTTAGATTTCATTACTACCTAAACTCAAATCTATGTTGAGACCTCTTACTACTAATATATACTACAAAATCTGTGAAAAATAGTCAGAACCTGATAAGTATATTTTGAAATCTCAGAGATCGGCACTCAATCTTCTGACCACAAAACATGGAGTGTGTATACACAAGTCGTGAAGCGTGACCTGTAAAACTCACATCATTCTTCCAGCCCATGTAATAAATAGTAGTATTATCTTCCAACTCATTATACTTCCAGGGTATCTTCATCACAGCGTTCTTATTCAGTCGCACATATTCCATTGCGTTGCGCAAGAAGAACACCACTAGATTTTGCGCGTGAGGGCAACTTGTGTAGTGGTCTATGGGAGTCTTGTACCCCGGACTGTGTAGGACTCCCGTACCGCCACGGACTTCTAAGTCTAGGGCACTGAGAAAAAAGGGGGTTAGGGGGATAGTCCCGTGCTAGTCTAGGACGTGTAAAGAAGGCTAACTAGCTGCCTTAACGGAATATCGTAGGAGACGATTAAGGAGAATTTAATTCGACGTAGCTCAGTTGTTTGGGGCTTGGCACTGTATCAGTGGGTACAGGGTTTAAATCCCGCTTGAGCATGTACCAATGGAAATGAATTTTAATGAATTTCTATGTACATTTTCGTAATAAAATACATTTTTACGAAATGCATCGAATTATACGGTGAGGGAAAACATCGTGAGGAAACCTACCTGTTCGTCGAACAAGTAATAGTTAGTGCTTGTAAATGGCGAGATGGCTGACTACCTGTCACATTGAGTACTGACTATCTGGTTAACACGTGGGTTTGAGGTGTCCATAGAATTACTACCCTCGCAATTGCGAAGATGGACACCTGAACCTCTGACTACCCCGCAAAGGTTAATGGTAGTGAATGCGTTTGTTTTTTTTATTAAGGAGAAAGGGTAAATGGAATCAATTGGGTGATGGGTTGGAGATCTGACACTAATGTTCCATATGACATCGCGCTGCAATCTTCAAGGTAAAGTGATCTAAGATATCGTGTCTCCACCCACGGTTCTCTAACCCGAAAGGGATTAAAATACGTAAATATCTACGTATACGACCATTAACCCTTACAAAGGTTCGCGTGTTTATCTACGAAAATTTGAGTAACAGCAGCTGGTTAACATTCTTTTTACATCCGAGACTATCACGGGACCAAGCAATAGGATAAATATACCGAACAATAACTTCGCACCGTCACAATATAAAGGTATAATGAAATAAGTAAGTATATGGGCGATTTGCACGAAATGTGTTATTGACTTTTTTTTTTCAAAATCCGATTTTTTTACATGTAATGCATAGTTTTCATAGCCAGCTAACTCGTGGTATAGGTCGCCATGCTTACAGCCCCCTAAATTAGGATAAATAACCCCCCCCCCCCCCCCCCCCAAAATAAGCGCCACGTGCCTTGACAAATGCGTTCACGTTTTTGACAAGTAGCCATAAATGGAGCTACGTTAACGGCAATAAAATATTTAAATAGATTACGTGGGTACCTACTTTTTTGCATTTCAATATTTTTGAATAGAAAACTATTTTTACTTAATTTCACAGTAATACCATAAAGACATTTAAGTAGTTACACACAAAGCAGAAAGGTGAAACAATATAAATTTGTATTGTGTTAGTGGGCTATCGAACAGGATTAAGCAGGATTCAAAAAGGAAAGCATGGTTCAAATATTCTCATTAAAGAGCATCACCGAGAAGTTTCTAGCAAAGGACTTTCAGGTGTATTGCTCCTTTATAGACTTAGAGACGAAAAGGCCTTCGACTCCATAGAGATCTGGGCTGTTCTGGAGTCCTTGCAGCGATGCCAAGTCGATTGGCGTTATGTGCAGGTGTTGAGGAGCCTATACAGCGCGGCATCGATATATGCTCCAGTCCAAAACAGGAAGACGAGTTCTATACAGTTGCTTAGAGGAGTGAGACATGGGGATGTCATCTCCCCGAAACTGTTCACGAACGCACTGGAGGACGTCTTCAAAACTCTGGATTGGACTGGGATGGGTATCAATGTCAATGGCAGATACCTCATACATCTCCGCTTCGCTGACGACATTGTCATAATGGCGGAGTCGCTGCAGGATTTACAGCCAATGCTGCACAGTCTTAACGCTGCCTCACGGTCGGTCGGTCTCCGGATGGACGTCATGTTCAATGAACTCGTTGTCCCGGAGCCGATCACGATCAGTGGAGAAATCTCGAAGCGGTCCAGGAATATGCCCACCTTCTACAAATGGGTAGGAACAGCTTCGAGCGTGAGATTTCCAGAAGAGCGCAGCTGGGCTGGGCAGCATTCGGGAAGCTGCATCACATCTTCTCGTCGCCACTACCGCAGTGTCTTAAGACCAGGGTTTCAATCAGTGCGTCCTACCTGTAATGACATACGGTGCCGAGACGTGGAACATGACAGTCGGGCTGGCTCACCGATTACATGTCGCTCAGCGAGCAATGGACCGTTCGATGCTGGGTATCTCGTTAAGGGACAGAGTCCGGAACGAGATTATCCGGCAGAGAACCAATGTCGTAGACATTGTCTATCGATGTTGCAAGATGAAGTGGCAGTGGTGGCGTGGTGACCGTTGGAGCAAAGTGGTTCTCGAATGGCGACCGCGTCTCGGTAAACGTAGTGGACGCCCCCCTGCCAGATGACGGATGACCTGAAAAAGGTCGCTGGTAGTGGCTGGCTGAGGGCCACGAGTGATCGTGTTTTGTGGTGTTACTTTGGGGAGGCTTACGTCCAGCAGTGAACTGACAATAGGCTCATTGATTGAGACTTAGAGACGGCTTATGATAGGGTGGTAAATAGGTGGATTAAAATGTGGAAAGCGTTGTCTGCGTTTGGGTTGGAGGCTCAGCTTGTGCGTGCACTCTAATCGTTTTATTATGGTTCGAGTACATGTGTGAGAGTGGGTGATGATTGCACGGACTGATTTGCCACCCGTCGGGGTGTTCGCCAGGGTTCACCTCACCTCGCCTCACCTTGGCTCTTCAACCTATTTATGGGTGATACGCGAACAGACAACAACAAACAGAAGATAATAGACATTACATGTAAGGCTTTTGATAGAAAAAATGAAAGTAAGTAATACCAATACTAAGAATTTTTAGAGACAGAAAAGTATGACAAAATGTGTTATTAAAATGGATGGTAAGGAACTGGGACAAGTGAGAGAGTTTGTGTATTTGGGAAGTGTGCTTACCAGAGAAGGAAACTGAGATGGTTATATTGAAAGAATAGTGAAGAAGGGAAAGTGCAGTGAATGGGACTTTGAGCAGCGGTATGATGTCTAGTCAGTTGATGTTAGAACGAATGTGACACGATAACTTATTAAATGTGGTAGGTGTACTTAAAAACTATTCCAAAATTTAATTTGCTGCTACTTAATAGTAGAAAACAATCACGATCACGTTTTGCTTGCATCGTCGGCGCATGAGTTGCAGGAGATGATGGATATTACATGTAAAGCTTTTAAAAAAAAGGTGAATGTAAATAAAACCAAATGTATGGTTTTTGAGAGACTGGAAAGTATAACAGAATGAGTTATTAAAATGTGGGAAGTGTGTTTACAAGAGATGGAAATTACAAGAGTGAAGAAGGGAAATGCGGTGAATGGGGCTGTGAGTGGTATGATGTATAGTCAGTTGATGTCAGAAATTGCACGACTGGCTATCCATAACGCTGTTCTGGTTATGTATGGTAGTGAGTGTTGGGTTTGTCCGACGAGTCATGAAAGCAATAGAGTAGTGAAAGGAGGGTTACGAAAGGAATAGAGCCATAGGTTTATTCTTATATCGAGCCATCTGTTCAGAAATAATGGTCTCAACATTGAAAGGCTATGAAACCCTTCAATAAATCGTGTAAGTACAAACAAAATCAAAGGAAATAGGTTAAATAAATCTTGTGTTGTAATCAAGGTGAAGACTATCGGAGAGGCGTATCTCCAGCAGTGGAATATATACTGAGAGGAAGAAGAAATAAATCCTTGAAGTCTGAACTCACGAATCACGCCTATTAAAAGTTTCTCGCGATTTTAAATCCTAGTAATTATATCTTAAGTTGAATTAAATGTCAATACTGTGCAATTAATGTCAAAAACGTGTTTAAAAATAAACCACCAAACACAGGTTTTTGACAAAAATTACGAACCACGTTTTTGAGTTTCTTCGAACGTGTCTGCAAAACATTACCTAAAACTTATATGATGGCGTCGTTATTGTTTTGGAGGCATTTTGACAACCTTTCTTAAGTTATATGTAAAAACCGACAGTAAAAATATTTCCCAAAAAATACTGACTCGACTCAAGTCATTGACAGGTTATGCTTTACATTTTTCACACCAAAAAATTTGAAATTCATTATCTCGGCCCCAGAAACAATCTCTATTCACCCGACGCTGTAAATAAATGGCCGAGTTTGTTTTCTTTCGAAACATGTGTTACAATTTATTTTTTCTTAAATAGTATAATTAGTTGGAGAAAAAATATCAGCGATTTTGGAGCACCACGTCATTGACCGATTTTTTAGTCACAAAAGTAAGTGCGTGTGAACAATATTTTTTATTATTGGATTGTAGGTTTGATACTTATAATTAATAACGAATTTATATGACAACACCTGTAAACAAAAAATATTCCTCAATTCTGCTTAGAATTTTAGTTATAAAGGCAGGAGTATAAAAAAACGGCTTAGTCACACCCCATGTTTCATGACATTTTGACTTTTGAAAAGCTGTATTTTTTTTATTTATTAAGATATGATAATCAAACATGCTTGCCGGATTTTAGACGCTACAATACTATACGAATTAAATATTAGAAAAAAAATAGGTTTCATATTTTAGAAAATATAACCCTGTCACAAAAAATTTTTGCCCCTGCAAAACGCCCATATAATAACTACAAAAAGAAGCCTACTTGTTCCCCGAACAGGTAATAGTCAATGCTTGTTAATGGCGACACGGCTTACCACCTGACACATTCAGTACTATCTGGTCAATACGTGGGTTCAGACCTCGTTAACGTAGTTAACACCTCGAGGTGCCCAAACAGTTACTACCTTCGCAAGTTGTGGAGATAAACACCTGGGGCCTTAGTCCACTAGTACTTTTTACCAAATATCAGATCATTAGTGTGAAGTTAGTAGTGGATGACCAAAAGTGACAAGTTTCGCCATTTTAAAGCAAAATTTGACACTTTTACCAATTTCAATTGTGAAATTTGACACTTGGTAATTTACCAACTTCACACTATTGCTGATCTGATATTGCACTGTGTTTGAGCTAAAAAGCAGTATTATACTATGGCCCCTGAACCTCTGACTACGCTAGGGTATCTTGAGAAATAAATGCTTACTTGCCCGAGGTCCGGAGACATATACTTATTGACAACACCGAGACAGGTGACAGAAAAGCTCCCGTACAGACGAACTGTTTCGTAGACATTTGGTATATCTGTAACATACATTAAAAGTATTAAATTAGATATGTCCCGTGTTAGGATATAAAAGGGTAGGATCTAAAAGGAATCTAACGAGCTGCCCTTCTTCCCGGCATGTCGTAGGAGGTAATAAAGCGACTAGGGGTGTATGGAATCTATTAGGCGATAAGATAGCAACCTGGTAGCAATATTCCATTATAGCATTGCAACCTCAATATTCCCCTAGGTTACCCTGTGCCTAAATACGGCGATACGGTTCGCTACCTATCACGTTGGGTGCTGTCTATCTATTGAAACGCGGGCTTTGAGTGACCCATACCTAACACGCCTTCGAAATTTCAGAGATAGGCAATCAAGCCTGACTACCCCGCCACAATAAAAAAGGGAGTGTGTACACACAAGTCATAAGATTATGTTAAGAACCCCGTTCTAGTCTGGCACGATTAAATAAGGCTAGCCATCTAACTGTCGTTCTTGCGTGTCGTAAGAGGCGACTAAAGGACTAGGGTAAATGGAATTGGGCGGACTTACAATCTGAGATGAATGATAGTAGATTGACAAAAAGAATATATGTGAGTAAAGTGGAAGGGCGGTTACGTAGGTGCCGGTCCAATAAGACATATGACAGTCAGATAGACGCTATATTGAAAAAGGGTGACGTTAGAAGTACCTATAACCGTCGAGTGTATATGAGGAGAATGTATGTACATACCTGAGCCAGGAACGAGGTTTCATAATGTGGAGTAAGCGGTCCCAAAAGGTAATCATCAATCGCCTCCTCTGAAAGAGAAAACAGTAGAAAGGCAGGTATTCAATTTCTTAACACTTTATCATTGTCCCATGCTAGTCTGGGACGTAAAAAGAATGCTAACTAGCTGCCGTTCTTCCCGGCATGTTGATTTTACTAAAGGAATAGGGTTAATGGAATCTATTAGGCGATGAGATAGCAACCTGTCACCAATGTTCAATACGATATCAAAACCCCATTATTCATGCTAATAAGTGACCTAGGAGGTATTATATCTCCGAGGTTCTGTCCACCCTGAAAGGGATTAAAGGATGAAGCTAATTCGATTGGTGTTATAGTGACCTTTATCTTATAATCATAAGTATGAGAAAGTTAATGGATGTATGAGGCAAGAAAGATTTGTCAGGATCGTTCAAAGTGGCAATCGATAGTCTGTGCCTATCCAGATGGATAGTAAACGCGTGAATGTATGTATATATACAGGGTGGCGCATTCAAAACGGTCAGTATGGGGAAGTCTGAAACTGTAAGAGATACGAAGATTTGTTCTTAGGAACCATGTCGCCGATTTTGATAAAAATAAAAACTGCATTCATACTTTCTTTGAAAAAACAACTGTATCCAATTCGGGAATCGAACCCGATTGCTTTGAAAAAATAAACTTGCCCTTTTCACTTTTTCTTTTTAAATATCGATTCTGTAGGTCTTAAGCTGTAAATGTCTCTATGAAACATGATGTCGAAAATGAATAAAATGCATTGTTTTGGCATACTTTAGTTTATCATAGTAGGTGTTCTAAATGACCACCGTTGTTTTCAATACAATATTCAACACGTTCAGGGAACGACCTTACTATTGAATTTTGTATTTTCATGTGGTGAATTTGCGTTAAACTTGACTCTATTGCTACTTTTAGGTCTTCAACGGTGTTATAGCTTGTTCTGTATAATTCATTCTTAACGTTACCCCACAAAAAAAATTCAAATATGGTTTAACACGTCACTTTAAGTGGACTTTTCAATAGATTGTTAGTGTTTGATTACTTTTATCAAAATCGGTGACATGGTTCCTAAGAACAAATCTTCGTATCTCTTATAGTTTCAGACTTTCCCATACTGACCGTTTTGAATGCGCCACCCTGTATAAAAATACTTACGGAAAGCTTGACTGTATCCAAAAATAGAAGGTATAAGACGTTGAAAACATACTATTAAAGCAAGCATACGCATTTTTAAGAAACGTTTTAAATAAAATTTAGAATATAATTTTGAACTAATCCTAAAAAGGATAAATAAATTTATACTGAGTTATGACACGAAACATAATAATTTAAATACATATGTAAACAATGATAAAATCTATACTCTATAATAGATATATTATAGATATACACTAATCACAGATATTTGAAATAAAATTATATTCATAGATTATGTAATCATTTATATTATTATACCTTAACAGTATACATGTATAGTACATACATGTACTTCCAGGCAAATTAATATGTTTATACATACATACACATCAAGCCCGGTTTTATGCCAAATTTGCCAATTTTACTGTTTTCATTGATGAAATTTTACGCTTTTGCTATTTACTAACAACTTCACACTATTACTGAAACTATATTGAAGTACGATTGTGCTAAAAGGCATTAGTAGACGGGCAGAACAGCTGAGCGATGTGTTAAACCAGCGTCATACATATTTATATATTTATTTTTTTCCTAAAATATCTGTGAGCCTACGCATGGAAGCAAAACATGTTGGAACTTAATTACCTTTATATAATCAACAATAGGGCATATGTATCATTGTAACAACACATGTTTTACAATTAAAGTTTCTTTCTTTCTAGATTTGGGCACCAGTTTGCCTACAGCAGGACACAGGCTTACAAGAACATAATCAAAAAACGAAGCCATTTTATAACTTATTTTGTGAATATGCCGTGAGAGGGCGTAAAATTCAAATCTTCACTATTGTTTTTATTTCCTACTAGATATACATTCACGTCCATCAATCCCTTTTGGTGTGGACAAAACCTCGGAGATTTAGTATCTTCTAGGCCACTTTTTATCATAAATATTGGCTTTGCGATGTCATGGAACATTGTGACAGGTTGCTAGGCCTTCGTCCAATTGATTCCATTTACTCCTAGTCCCTTAGTCGCCTCCTACGACATTCCGGAAAGAACGGCAGCTAGTTAGCATTCTTTATACTTCCCAGACTAGCACGGGAAAAATATTCCCTTCTACTTAATAAAAACGTATAATATGAAAGAAATGATATGTATTTTGATTATTTATTTACGATTGCTACATTCAGTACTTTATAATCGATATTATAAGTTATAGCAGACATTCTAGTAGGCCCAATTTTGTACGATATAATCCACCAAAATGAAATATCATAATTTTTATGACAATATTCCGGAAGACGGCGCTTTAAATTCGTCGGGTTATAGAGTACCCGCCACATACGGTGGCAGTTGGAGGCGTCGCCACAGTCGCGTAATCCAGTGTTGCCAGTAAACACGCCAAAACTAGCACTCACTGTGCCATACGGCTCGATACATTATATTGAGGTTTCATTTGTAACGATCTTTGGTTGCAGAGCTATAAACTCAAATAAAACAAATTAATATATCTAAGTCAAAATATGTTTATTTAAAATAGGCCCTATCACAAGCTCTCTTTGAATGTTATCTTATGATCTAAGTATAAATTAAAAAAACTATTTCAAACATGGCACTGAGCATTGTCTTTACATATTTTTTACCGAGGTTAGATTAGCGGAGACCCTAGCTTGGAGAAGAACTAACAAGAAACTCCGGAAATCAATTTATTATAATCACCCTTAACAAACATAAAAATTACAAAGAGTGGGCAAAAAACACAACGCTGGTAATACTAAATTTACCTTTCATACAAAATAACACGCAATTGCGGAAACGTCAAATTTAGTTCCAAGTTTGGCTACTGCCACCGTATGTGGCGGGTACTCTATTGAAAAAGCGATGTAGAGATCGCGCCACATAAATTGGCAGTTGGAGGCGTCGCCACAGTTGCGTAATTCAGTGTTACCAGTAAACACGCCAAAACTAGCACTCACTGTGCCATACGGCTCGATACATTATAGGTTTCATTTGTAACGGTCTTTGGTTGCAGAGCTATAAACTCAAATAAAACAAATTAATATATCAAAGTCAAAATATGTTTATTAAACTATTTCAAACATGATTAATAATTAACGGGACTTATCCTTCTTATTATATATTACATATATTATGTGTTCCTTCACTCTGTCCGCAATAGACCGTTTAGTCTGTCCGACGTAGGATTTCCCACAGCTGCAATCTATCTTATACACACCCTTATATCTTATATCATGAGTATAAATCGCGAATCTCTTAAAACTTTTATTTCGAACATGGCACTGAGCATTGTCTTTACATATTTTTTACCGAGGTTAGATCAGCGGAGACCCTAGCTTGGAGAAGAACTAACAAGAAACTCCGGAAATCAATTTATTATAATCACCCTTAACAAACATAGAAATTACAAAGAGTGAGCAAAAAACACAACGCTGGTAATACTAAATTTACCTTTCATACAAAATAACACGCAATGGCGGAAACGTCAAATTTAGTTCCAAGTTTGCCTACTGCCAATTTATGTGGCGCGATCTCTACTTCGGTCAAATCAATGCAATTTATTTTGATTACTCAACAGTATCAACATATATTGATTATAGTCTGGCTAACGAAAGTAGATACTGGATAATTTTGCAAACTTTTTATATGACAACACTAAAGTGTTCCTACCATCGGATATTTACCCTACAATTTGGGGTATTTCAAGTAGAAAGTACTTAGGAACAAGTAATTCCAAAAAGGCATTTTTAAAACAAACTCATTTTGAACATTTTATAAAATGAGTTTTTAAAATTCGTACGTCTGCTAAAATTGTGTTAATCGAAAATAAGTTTCGTATCTACGTGTTGGATCATTTCAAAAGCTACAGTAAGCCTTACGTTGGTCTAATAAATAGCTTAAGTAATTAGGTACACTATGTATTAACTAATTAGGTAGGGAAAAACTTAACAATTTTATTTAAAAAAAAATTAATTTGTGTCTATTTTCCGAAAAATTTGGTAAAATCAGAATTAGTGTATGGTATTCCTATTTCTGACGCCGAAATTGGCGTGTTGTTGATGTTTCTTTATGGTTGACTTGCGTAAAGTTAGGTTAGGTTGACTTGCGTTGCTGATGGAAGCCTCCATCGTCCAGGTCCGGCCTAACCTTCCTGCCGGACCTGTGGAGATTGATCAAGTGGCCGAGTGGTTCCGGGGCGCAATGACGGCAGTTTGCGATTCCGCAATGCCTCGGGCCCAGCCAAAATCTCCTAGGCGTCAGGTGTACTGGTGGTCCGTAGAGATCGCCGAGCAGCGAAGGGGCTGCGTAGCAGCGAGGCGCCGGTACACCAGGTTCCGAAGAAGGCGGAACCGCGACGCCGACGTGGAGGCACAGCTGTACGCTGCGTATAGAGCGTGTAAGAAGAGGCTGCAGCTGTCCATCAGCGATGCCAAGGCCAGAGCCAGAGCGGAGTTGCTCGAGACTCTGAACGCAGACCCGTGGGGGCGCCCTTACAAAATGGTGATGGGCAAACTCCGCCCATGGGCGCCCCCTCTCACGGAGAGTCTCGAGCCTCGGTTGCTTGAGAGTGTCGTGTCGGCCCTGTTTCCTCGCAGGGCCGAGCAGCAGCCGCCGGCAATGGTTTCCCGCTCGCGAGGAGCGGGTCCTGATTGTCCTCCGCCGGCGGTGACGGAGGCCGAGTTGCGTGCGGCTGCTCTCAAGCTCCGGCTGAATAAGGCTCCGGGCCCGGATGGCGTTCCGGGCCGAGCTCTGGCCTTGTCTCTTGAGGTCCTCGGGGAGGATTACAGAAAGCTGCTGGACACCTGTCTGGAGGCAAGTCGGTTCCCCAAAGCGTGGAAAGTGGGAAGACTTGTCCTCCTGAAGAAGGACGGGCGGCCAGCAGAGTCTCCCTCGGCGTATCGCCCAATAGTGTTGCTCGACGAGGCGGGAAAGCTCTTTGAGCGTGTACTAGCGGGTCGCCTCGTCGGGCACCTCTCGCGTGTCGGGCCCGATCTGTCACCCTTGCAGTACGGGTTCCGGGGGGGCCGATCGACCGTGGACGCCGTCCTTCGCGTCAGGGCCCTCTCGGAGGAAGCGGTGGCACGGGGTGAGGTGTTGCTAGCAGTGTCGTTGGACATAGCCAACGCGTTTAACACCTTGCCCTGGGCCTGCATCAGGGAGGCGCTCCGATACCACGGAGTGCCTCAATACCTGAGCAGGCTGATCGGGAATTACCTTAGCGAGAGGACTATCACGTGTGTTGGGCGTGATGGCCGACAGCACCTGTGGGAGATGTCGTGCGGCGTTCCTCAGGGGTCAGTTCTGGGCCCCTTGCTTTGGAACGTTGGCTACGACTGGGTGCTGAGAGTGAGGCTCCTGGCGGGCGCGGGCGTAACATGTTACGCTGATGACACGCTGGTCACCGCCCGAGGGAGCTCATTCAGGGAGGCATCCCGTCTCGCCACCATTTCGGTGTGGCAGGTGGTGAGACGGATAAGGCAACTGGGACTCGAGGTGGCGCTGCATAAGTCCGAGGCGGTCTGCTTTCATGGCCCTCGGCGCGCGCCACCAGCCGGGTCCCATATCGTGATTGGTGGCACTCGTATCGGGGTGGAGTCCCATATCAAGTACCTTGGGCTCACCCTCGATAGCCGATGGAGTTTCCGCGAGCACTTCAAGCTGCTCGCCCCCCGACTCGTAAGAACGGCGAATGCGCTGCGGCGAGTAATGCCGAACGTCGGGGGGCCGTTGGAAGGACGCCGTCGCCTCTACCTTGGTGTAGTGCGCTCCATAGCGCTGTATGGAGCACCCGTGTGGGCGGGAGCCCTGACGGCCCGAATCTTCACCCCTCTGAGAAGAGCTCAGAGGGCAATGGCCGTCGGGGTTATACGCGGATACCGCACGGTATCGTACGAGGCGGCCTGCGTCCTAGCAGGAAGTCCCCCCTGGGATCTTGAGGCGGAGGCGCAAGCGTCCATATACCGCTGGCGCGCGGCCCTCCGCCAAAGGAACGAAGACCCTCCTCCCAGGGAGGTGAGAGTGCGGAAACTCCAAGCCTGGCAGTCCGTACTGGACAAGTGGCGAGAGCGGCTGGCGGAACCAAGTGCCGGCCGCTGGACTGTCGAGGCGGTCCGTCCGGTCCTACGGGAGTGGACGGACAGATCGGCGTCGTTGACCTACCGCATGGTGCAGGTGGTAACAGGCCATGGGTGTTTCGGCCATTACCTGCACCGGATCGCCGGTAGGGAGCCAACGACCGAGTGCCATCATTGCGGCTGTGACGACGACACGGCGCAGCATACCCTAGTGGAGTGCCCAGCCTGGGCTGAAGAGCGCCGTTGTCTCGTCGCAGCGGTGGGGTGTGCCCTGTCCTTGCCGGCCTTGGTCAGTTCCATGGTCGGTGACGAAGGGGCTTGGCAAGCGGTTCTGGACTTCTGCGAAGTGGTGATTTCGCAGAAGGAGGCGGCGGAGAGGGAGCGGGAGTTGGACCCTTCCTCTCACCGGATCCGCCGCCGGAGAGCCGGGGCCAGGAGGAGGGCTTTCCACGGCCTCCTCCCCCCCACTTGAGGCCGGCGGGGCACCATACTGGGGTATGTGTGCCCCCGCTAGTTACGGCCTCGGGATGGTGTGCGCGTGACCTGCGCGCCTCCCATTAGGGTTCGGGCGGGAGAATCTCCCCTTCCGCCCTAAGCGTTAGCTCGGGACAGGGTCCGGTGCCCATTGCCGGACGCCGCCTCGGTCGGGGTCGCGTGATGTTATGCTCACGCGTTCCCGCGGCCCTAGCCAATGAGGCACCCGAAGGTCACCGTCAGGTTTTAGTCGGTTCGAGTCCGACATAACCCTCCGGCACCCCAGAGCCGGCGGGTATCCGTGGGGATTTCCTGACGTAAAAAAAAAAAAAAAAAAAAAAAAAAAGTTTGACTTGCGTAAAATGTCTTGATATTTTTTAATTTAATTAAGTAAGTACATTATTCGTATTAGTTATTTTTTGTTTGTTCTTTTTGTTTCTTTAATACGCTACAATGGAGTGTCGTATCCGTGTAATGTTTGGTATGGAGTTAATAAAGAAATAACAAGTTATATAAGCTACTTTTAATCACGTCATAACGCGAACAAAATTGCAAGTATCCACTAGTAAAATAAATGTCAAAGTATCAAAGTGAGTTGTTCCGACTTTCCTTTTTATTTTAGGGTTGCAATGCTAATATATTTTAAATTTGCCGCGCTTTTTCAGTATCTACTTTCGTTAGCCAGACTGTATCTTAAAAGTAAATATTTTTAATCATAATATTATATAAATAGCCTTTTTAATGAATATTTTTTGATAATATATTCGAAATAAAATATTAAAAAATATTTGTCTTACTTATATGTTCTGTTTTGTCAGACACTAGTTAAGTGAAGCAACATTAAATATGCAGGCTGGGTTCGCCTTTAAGTGGGCATATACTCTATCAGAATGTTAAACGTATAAGTAATTTTGCTAAGTGTTTGCGTATGTAAAATTTTATCCGACCGGCCCCATTGATTGACTATGACGTCACGGGGTACCTTGTACCGTCTGATGACGTCAGTGAAAAATGACATCGTCGCCATTTTGATCAAAATAGTGTTTTGGCGGAACTATCAGAAATTCAACTTTAAATTGATATTTATAAATTAAAATCTCACTGTCATTAAAAAATATACTCGATATAGTAATACTATGAGGTAACTTTACGAGATGGTATACTTGTCTTACATGAGGAAAACTGCCTATTAAGTTGATGGGGCCCGAACCGGAAGGTGCAGGATAGAAACTAGAATCACTTACTATCTAAAACCTTATATTAAGTACATAGTTCTAATTACGAACTAACTACACTAGTGAATGCGTTTGAGGTGGGAACAACATTGATTAATTATAACAAATAAAATAATGAGGTAAGGTAAAAGTGCTAACGAGGATCCGGTTGTGCAATATGTTTGTTGTCGGCCGAAGTAGGTCGATTAGGTGTAAGCAGTTTTTTAAGTGTCGGAGTATGTAAGTTTTCTCGTTCTCTGCCCTCTTTGCACGGCTCGTGTAGCTTCTATCTTGACAAATGCAGATTCAGCACAGCGCCGTAGGTAGGTAGGTAGGTATGTGAATATGTAACATACACGACTTTGTGACAATAATAAACAAATATAAATAGGGAAATAAATAATAAACACGTAATGGAGGTAATACCTTACAGAGGCAAGGTGTAATTTAAGGAAAATATATTAATTACTCAATAACAATAATTCGGCGTAGCTCAGTAGCTTAGGGCTTGACACTGTATTAGTGGGTACAGGTTATAAATCCCACCTGAGCTTGTACCAATGGATATGATGAATTTCTATTTACATTTTCGTAATAAAAAATACATTTACTATAAACAGCGCAGTGACAGATACGCTTCGTGTTACCTTGTTACAATGTTTCCTTTGTAAGCTATTCATGTGTTAATAAATCATCTGTTTTAATCTGTTAATAAATGATTTCATTCTCTATTCTATTTGCGAAATGCACCGAATACTACGTTGAGGGAAAACATCGTGAGGAAACCTCCCTATTCCGCTAACAGGTAATAGTCAGTGCTTGTAAATGACGACACGGCTTAGCACATGTCACATTGAGTACTGACTATCTGGTCAACACGTGGGTTCGAGATGGTCATAGAATTACTTCCTTCGCAATTACAGAGATGGAAACCTGAAACTCTGATTTGCCCACAAGGGTAAATGATCGTGAATGCGTATGTTTTGTGTCTTTTTTGTAGCCAATAAAAAATATAATTGAAATCAATGGAATAAATACAGCAATGAATATAGTACATCTCTATTTTACCTGTCAAATCGGAACAAACAAAATGGCTCCATTGTAATAAAATAAAATTAACAATTATCGGTCCAAAGCAGTACCCATTTTGAAATATTTCGAATACAATTATGGCGTTGTCGAAAGGCACTTGACTGTGATCAAGGTGACTAAGGGACTATGCAATCTCTTAGGCGATGGGATAGCAAATTATCAGCAAAATTATGCATGAATGTATAATAATTTTGCTTAAAATAATGGATTTTATGTAATATTTCTAAGGGTATGTCCACCTCGAAAGCGTTTAAAGTATATTAGTTTATTTTATCGTTTATATATGTAGTCCTTTATCATATTCGAACAATATTTCACGAACATAGACAAAATAATAGAAATAAAGATTAACTTTTGACAGATTTACAAATAAATAACTGTGATTCATTTACATAAAAATTATATACTTACTTTATTTTCTAGAACAATTATACTTATTTTTTTAGTGTTTAAATATAAAATAATGTTTTTAAAAATACTCCTGTTATTATACTTAATAGTTTGTGCCTGGGGTCAACATGGTATGTATGATATTTATAACATACACACATACATACTCATCACACCTCACTAAAGAGGTCGACGGTTTTTTCCCTTTTCTCTTTCGCTTAATTACCGTATATAAACCTCCTCATACACACTCGGTGGTTATAGGTACTTCTAACATGAACTTTTTTCAGTATGTTACCTATTTGTTTAGTATACGTCTTTTAGGCGGACCTCTATGCTAATTTATAATATACTAGCGACCTGCTCCGGCTTCGCACTTCTGGCTATTTAATGGATGTTATTATACATATAAACCTTCCTCTTGAATCACTCTATCTATTAAAAAAACCGCATCAAAATCCGTTGCGTAGTTTCAAAGATTTAAGCATACAAAGGGACATAGGGACAAAGAAAGCAACTTTGTTTTATACTATGTAGTGAAATAATGTAAGTAATACTGAGGTATGAAATGGACGAGGGGCTAGCAATCTGTCATTAATATTCTATAGCAATTAGTAACAGTGTTCTGCGTCATACTTTAAATCATGAATCAGTTACCGAAAATCATGAATTGACTATTATGTACATGTATGTACTTCCGTATACATATTATCAGTTATGGATCATAATTAAATGCACATCAAAAATACTGAAATGTACACCAAAGGCTAGGTTTGGGTTTTGACTGTTTTATTTTGTTGTACAATTCAGTATTTTTGGTGTGCATTTTAATCATGGAGTAATTAATAAGAGGAGTAGGCCTTACGCAATATTTGTATGGAAACTAGCGTGTCATTACGCGGGGTGAAACGAGGTACGCAGGATGGAGGGGAGATATTACAACCAATTAAAACACGGCATTTTGTGAGACAAAAGATAGGCTTCTTTCTACTACAAATTTTTAGACTCCGCACCAATTAAAACACTCCATTTTAGACTCCGCACCACGTTACTAGGACCGCGCCTTTCGCCGGGTCCTCTTTATATTTGATTCGTAATTTTAATATTATTTGATGTTCGTTTAAATACTAGCCATAATATTACCTATTTTGAGAATCTTGAGAAGGTTTCAATATCGAATATGACGGTGAGGGAAAACATCGTGAGGAAACCTGCCTATCCCTCGATACAGGTATAGTGATAATAGCCAGTGCCTGTATACGGTATACGGTTCACTACTTATCACGCTGGATGCAATCTATCCAGTAAAACGCGGCCTTTGAGTGACCCATAACTAACATGCCTTCGAAATTTCGACGGGCACTCAAGCCTCTGACTACCTACACAAAATAAGGGAGTATGTATACACAAGTCGTGAAGCGTATGTTTTGTTCTCACGATGTTTTTCTTCGATATCGTAGCCGCGTTAAAACACCGATTTCTGTTCGATCATTGAGGTTAAGCAATGGTGTAAGCAGTACCTGGATGGGTAACCATTTAGATTGTCCATCAATATCAACTGGGACGTAAAAAGAATGCTAACTAGTTGCCGTTCTTACCGGCATGTTCTAGAAGGCGACTAAGGGACTAGGATTAAATGGTATCTATTGGCCGATTAGCTATCATTATGTCAGAAATATTACAAAAGACATACGAGTAACAACAGCAATATTCATGCTAATATTCATGCTAATAAGTGACTAAAGAGATGTATTCATGCCTTCAAGGTTCTCTCCACCCCGAAAGGGATTAAAGGACGTGAATTTATTTCATCTAAATAAGTATCCTATCATTACAGGTCTAATAACCTAATGCGATAGGAACTAAACATATTTATAATTTTAAGTAGACAATTAAGATGTATGTAACTTTATTGTATGTATGTATTTGTATTTATTACAGATATTTCGGAGGTGGGAACTGAAGAAACCAATGGCCCGACCACGAATGAATACTATCCCTTCATGGCACAGGTAAGTGCGAGTTTGGGACGTAAAAAGGAAGCTGACTAGCTGCCTTTCCTCTCGGTATAACGTCAAACATAGTTATTTTGAAACACTCGCGATCTCTTATTTTATTAACTATGTGAGACCGGGTCATATCACGATAAATTTATAAACACAGTTTATAAAGATATCTGATTACCTTTATTTTGCCCGACGTTACGACCCAGTTGCATAGTTGCATAGCTCTAGTCTCACCTAATGTCTGTCTGCCCTCACATTTTTTGTTAATTCATAGCACGACACACTACACTCACACTATCCGAAGACACATCCGCAGTTACGCCACGCGAATATAATCCCATGATTAACGGTTCCGGTTCGTAAGAGATATATGTACATATGAAGAAAGATATGAGATTGGTTTCATCAAGTAACCGCCCTTCCACTTCGTAGGGACCGGCCGAATAGGACATATGATAGCCAGATAGACGACATATTAAAAAAGGGTAATGTGTAGATTACCTATATCTGCCGAGTGTGTATGATGAGGTGTATGAGTTTTTATTAACTTACAAACTTTTAATTTACTTGTTGAAACATACAAACATACACATTACGTCCAATTCCCTGTAGGGATAGGCAGATGACCGATCCCCATATTTCCCGATCCTGACAGACCACTTTCGCTTCATTGACGCTCATACATCTTCTCATACACACTCCGCGGTTATAGGTACTCCTAACGTCACCCTTTTTCAATATTACGTCTATCTGACTGTCATACGCGTTATTGGGCCGAGCCCTACGTAATTATATTTCAAAAATGTGCATAGTTAATAAGAAACCTTAATTTTCTTGCACCCTGCAAGGTTTGAACCCTGTACCCACGGATACACTTTCGCTTCATCGACACTCATACACACTCGCCGGTTATAGGTACTTGTAATGTAACGTGTTACTTGTATGTATGTTTGTTTTATCCTTGCAGATATTCCAATTGTCGACCAAGAAGTTTTTGTGCAGTGGTTTCATAGTATCTCCTACAGCGGTAGTATCCTTAGCCTCGTGTGCAATTAAACAGATTAAGTAAGTTAAAAAACAAAAAAAAACATTTAGATTTATTATACATTACTTACATATCACGCCTGATTCCCTGTAGGGTAGGCAGAGATCAAGGAGATTTGTCTCGATGGTTATAGGTACACCTAACGTCACCGTTTTTCAATATGGCATCTAAATTGGAACAACCTTCTTTCTATATTCTATATTAATTTATTAGGTGATCTATATGTAGCGTATCGGGGTCTGTCATAATATCAGTGTTTGTAGACCTGGGTGCAGTAAGCTGAGATAGATAGTCACCAGCCCTCTCATGTGTTGAAATTCGTCTTACTTTGTTTTGTGCGTATTGTCTTGACAATGTGAATAAAGATTTTTATGCTCAATTATGGCCAAATTATAACCACATTTCAATATTATGTATATATTTCTTTTTCAATATTAAGCGTATGTATTTGTTAAGCGGTGCCAACGAAAATTACATTGCATACATAATTACAAAGATTTTTTAATGATTAGTTGAATGATCTTACTTACCTGCTCGTGCTAGTCTGGGAACTAACAAAAATGCTCACTAGCTGTCGTTCATCCCGGCATGTCATAGGAGTTGACTAAGGGACTAGGGATAAATGGAACCTATTGGGTGATAGGCTAGCAACCTGTCACCAATGTTCCACACAACATCACAACCCAATTCATGCTAATAAGTGACCAAGGAGATTACCATGTCTCCAAAGTTCTGTCCGAAAGGGATTAAAGGACGTGAATGTATACGTAATTTTTTCACAGGAACAATAAGATGGATATGTACGTGAAAGCTGGAGCTACGAGTCTCGATGAACCTGCCTTCTCTCTGCCCGTGAAACAAGTGATAGAGGTATCACTATCATTATTCACGACTATTAACCCTCGCGGGGTAGTCAGAGGTTCAGTATGTTAGTTGTATGGTCACCTTGAACCCACGTGTTGATGTTTAACAGGTGGTAAGCCATGTCGCCGTTTACAAGAGCTGACTATATTACCTGTTCGGCGAACAAGTAGGTTTCGATGATTTCACATTATATTTCCAAAATGCACATAGCAAATCAGGTAGATTTCCTCACGATGTATATTTCGTAATTGTACATAGTGAATCAGAAACCATTACATACACATTACGTATTATGCGTTTACCCAGAGCGTGCACAAATGTCAAATTGACAAAAACTTCATTTTACGTCACACAAAAGAAAAAACAGTAAGGTCAGCAAAAAAGGTACATTTCAAAAAAATGTCTTAATCAGAATTGATATTGTCGCTTGCGTCACTAGAAGTCCATTCTCAGAACTGCTTTCTTCACCTGAAAATAATATTTATGCATTTTTTTGTTGACCTGCTGACCATACAATATGACGTCATATAAAGTCATTGTCATTTTGACTTTTGTGCACGCTCTGAGTGAACGCATAATACATGCTCTGGGGCTTGTACCCTGTACCCACGGATACAGAGTCAAGTCCCTTAAGAACTAAGCTTCAAGATTTAAAGTAAGCCGTGTCGCCATTTTCTTATTCCAGTATCACCCAAACGACGGGAAAGTGCACGACATCGCCCTCTACCGGCTGACTCAGAACTTGGAGTTTGCGAACCTAAACCGCGCCGCCATTGCCAAGACCACGTCGAATAATTACGAGATTGCAGACAAAGAGGGCGTTACATACCTCGGATGGGACGAACAGGTTTGGTTTATAAATTTGCTTAAATAGTAACATGCTTACTAGCTGCTATTTTTACCTCCATTTGCGATGCGATGTTATTTGGAACATTAATGACAGGTTATTAGCCCACCGCCCAATGGATTAGGTTAGGTTATTTTACCCCTAGTCCCTTAATCGTCTCCTAGGACATGCCGGGAAGAACGGGAGCTAGTTAGCATTCTTCTTACGTCCCAGACTAGCACGATATAACGTCCCATTGCTGGGTAGTACTCTTCTACTTCCTTCTTCTTCCACAATCTTCCCTTCGCAGAGCGCAGTTGAGCTGCATCGCTACGTGGCGAAAACAGTTGACATGGAGTTATGTCTAAAGGAATTACCCACCGAGGATCCGGAACTCAAAATATGTACTACAGCGCCATCTGGAAATAGTGAGTTTAACTCTTATTCAAATAGTCAGTGCCTATATACGGCGATACGGTTCTCTACCTATCACGGTGGGTGCTGTCTATCTAGTGATACGCGGGGTTCGAATGACCCATACATAACATGCCTTCGAAATTTCGGAGATGGGCACTCAAGCCTCTGACTACCCCGCCATAATAAAAAAGGGAGTGTGTATACACAAGTCGTGAAGCGTATGTTATGTTTATGTAACTCTTATTCATTCACGCCCTGTACCCACTGATACAGAGTCAAGCCTCAAACAACTGAGGTACGCTGAATTTACACAACATACATATATCAGCAAAATCAATTCGAGAAATTCGACGTAGCTCAGTTGTTTGGGGCTTGACTCTGTATCAGTGGGTAGAGAGTTCAAATCCCGCTTGAGCATGTACCAATTCAAATTATGTTTATTAAATTTCTATGTACATTTTCGCCTTAAAAATACGGTTACGAAATACGTCGAATACTACGGTGAGGGAAAAACATCGTAAGGAAACCTACTTGTTCCCCGAACAGGTGATAGTTAGTGCTTGTATATGGCGACACGGCTTACCACCTCACATTGAGCACTGACTATCTGGTCCACACGTGGGTTCGAGGTGGCCATAGAATTACTACCTTCGCATATGTGGAGATGGACATCTGAACCTCTGAGTACCCGCAAGGATTAATTGTTATAAACGTGTTTATATCAGCAAAATTGAATTTTATGAAGAATTTTATTAAATTCTAACGGTACATTTATATTTTTCAAATAACCTTTTGTTCTTATATGTATCTAGTCTATGGGTCGGAACCATTCTGCCAAAATCGAGCAGGTGCATTTTCGTACTCATACATTTATACGCTTTATAAAGTCAAAGTAGAAGGTAAAGGTACCAGTGGAAATAAAATTTAATGATTAACTATGTACATTTTCGCAATAAAAATACAGTTACGAAATGCACCGAATACTAACACGGCAAAACACCGTGAGGAAACCTACTTGTTCCCCGAAAAGGTAATAGTTACTGCTTGTATATGGCAACACGGTTTACCACCACAAATTGAGTACTGACTATCTGGCCAAAACGTGGGTTCGAGGTGGCCATAGAATTATCTTCGCTATTGAGATGGACACCTGAACCTCTGGCTAGCAAGGGGTAGTGGTTATTTTTCGTCACTGAATGCCCACTTTTTCCAGCTCGCAGCTGCAACGCTCGTGGCGGCTGGGTGCTTGTCTATGTGGGGTGGGTTGTAGGTATAGTACCAAAGGACCAGAAATGCCACAACGCTTACTACTCGGTCAAGGTTTCCACCTATCACGACTGGATACAGGCGAATGTAAGTAAAGTCCAAGAGTTCAATCAATTAGCCTATGTCAGTCCACTGCTGGACGTAGGCCTCCCCAAGGGTACGCCAAACACGATCACTCGTGGCCCTCAGCCAACCACTACCAGCGACCTTTTTCAAGTCATCGGTCCATCTGGCAGGAGGGCGTCCTACACTATGTTTACCGAGACGCTAATGAAACTTAAACACCCTTGAATGTTGATATACGTGTTAATACATACATATATATGACGCTCCATTCCCTGTAGAGGGGTAGGCAGATATCACAGATTTCCATCTGTCCCTCATACATTGACTACACACGTTTGTCCCGTGCCGTCTGGGACGTAAAAAGAATGCTAACTAGCTGCCGTTCTTTCTGGCATGTCGTAGGAGGCGGCTAAGGGACTAGGGGTATATGGAATCTATTGAGCGATAGGCTAGCTACCTGTCACCAATATTCCATATGACATCACAACCCCAATATTTATGCTGAAAAGTGACCTTAGAGATAATAAAATATTGGGTTACGTGAGTGTATATTCATACATATAATATACACATCACGCTAGATTCCCTGTAGAGGGTTAGGCAGAGATCACAGATTCCAAATCGTGACAAAACATTTTAGCTTCATTGACACTCATACACCTCTTCATACACACTTGGCGGTTATAGGTATGTCCAATGTCACTCTTTACCAATATGGCGTCTACCTGACTGTCATATGTCTTATAGGACCGGCCCTTACGTAACCGCTAGAACGGCAGCTAGTTAGCACTCTTTTTACGTCCCAGACGGGATGGTTAATACATACATATACATTGAATCTGCCAACAAAGTAAGTGGAGTGTTTAAGAGCACGAATGCTGCCCTAAAGAATCAAGCTCTATGGTGGATAATATCTGAGGTCGTCATATTATTATATATCTAATAATAATATGACGACCTCCGTGGCGCGATCGGTTAGCCACCGGAACGCTAACCATGAGGTCCCGGGTTCGATTCCCGGTGGAGGTAGAGTTAGGAACTACGCTTTTCGACTGCTTTCCAGTCTGGTCGGTGATTATATATGTTATACGAGTATATGTATTTATCTATATACAATATGTATATATTTCTTAAATATACGTTGACTAGTACCCAGTACCCAGTACCCTTAACACAAGTCTTAAATGAACTTACCAAGGGGCTAGTTCAATTGGTGTAATAATAGTTATTTTTAAACACTCGCGATTGATACTCATTTTAATAATTATGTGAGACCGGGTCAAATCACGATAAATTTATAAAGATAAGTGATTACCTTTATTTTGCCCGACGTTTCGACCAACATTTTAGCTGAGACGGACTTCCCGCTAGTCTAGCTTGCTGGCTAGTCTTCCCGCGACCACGGCCTATGCAACTGGGTCGAAACGTCGGGCAAAATAAAGGTAATCACTTATCTTTATAAATTTATCGTGATTTGACCCGGTCTCACATAATTATTAAAATGGTGTAATAATGTCCAAATATTATTATATAATATAGATAGTTAATCTAAGCTTGTTTTTTTCAGAAAATGAGTCTTTCTGAGAGAAGCGTCAAAGAGTCTTCGAGTGAGGGTAACGTTGAATACCAGAATGTCATGACTGGAAACCTTTTGGCTTTTGTTATGTATATGCTGTTGTAATCGGTATTAAATTTTGTGTGGGTATTTCATAGTTTTATTATTTATTTATTACATACAACATTATGACAGTCGTCTATGGATTGTCAACAAAGTCAGCAGCTCAGTGAAAGTTGAAAATACAAATATTGATTTTCGGCAGAATATTTAGCCAATGGTAATCCCAAACTGGCTAGATATGTTCGCTTTGGGATAAGATTTGTATCCGAAACTGGAACGAACCGAAGAACAAGGAAGAGAAGAATTGGAACTTCAACCTCGTTTTTCTTTGGTTGTAGCAGCTGGCGGCGTTGGCATAACCAAGGCGACGGAATAACAAGAAATGCTAACGCCTTGGCATCAGTGTTTGTACTTTCGCCGACATAACTTTAGTAGTGAATGGCATATTAAAGAATTAAAAAAAACCATTGCGACTATCATAGCAGGATATACCCAATGCAACAGTGCAGTTAATCCAGTCTTAAATAAATATTATCAATTTCAATAGTTATTTAAATACTAATACGGTGAGGGAAAATATCGTGAGAAAACCTACCTGTTCCCTGAACAGGTAATAGTTAAAAAACAAAACAAACAAACGCATTCACGACCATTAACCCTTGCGGGGTAGTCAGAGGTTCAGGTTTCCATCTCCGCAATTGCGAAGGTAGTAAGTAATTCTATGGACACCTCGAACCCACGTGTTAACCAGATAGTCAGTACTCAATGTGACAGGTGGTCAGCCATGTCGCCATTTACAAGCACTAACTATTACCTATTCGACGAACAGGTAGGTTTCCTCACGATGTTCACCGTATAATTCGATGCATTACGTAAATGTGTTTTTATTACGAAAATGTACATAGAAATTCTTTAAACTTCATTTCTATTGGTACATGCTCAAGCGGGATTTGAACCCTGTACCCACTGATACAGAGCCAAGCCCCAAACAACTGAGCTACGTCGAATTAGGTAATAGTTAGTGCTTGAAAATGGCGACATGGCTTACCACCTGTCATATTGAGTACTAACTATCTGATCAACACGCGGGTTCGAGGTGGCCATATAATTACCTTCGCAATCGAGATTGACACTTGAACCACTGACTATCCCACAAGGGTTAATGGTTGTGAACGCGTTTGTTCCAGCAAGCGAGATTTCTGAGGATCGCGCTCCATTTGTAACGAATGTATATGTAGGAATCACGAACCAAATATAAAGAGGACCCGGCGAAAGGCGCGGTCCCCGTTACGCGGTGCGGAGTCTAAAATGCCGTGTTTTAATTGGTTATAATATCTCCCCTCCATCCCGCGTACCTCGTTTCACCCCGCGTAATGCCACGCTAGCTTCCATAAAAATATTGCGTAAGGCCCACTCCTCTTATTAATTACTCCATGAGTATTACTGTATCACTACTGAAGTAATATTGTGCCTAAAATGTATTAGTGCAGTACGGCCCCAGAAGAGCATGTATGAGATATTTGTCAGGATCTTTCTACTCCTTTTGACGACCTCCGTGGCGCGATTGGTTAACCACCTGAACGCTAATCGTGAGGTCCCGGGTTCGATTCCCGGTGGTGGCAGAGTTAAGAACTACGCTTTATTTCTGCTTTCCAGTCTGGTTGTTGATTATATATGCTTTATATGTATTTATCTATATTTCTTAAATATACGTTGACTAGTACCCTTAACACAAGTCTTAAATGAACTTACCAAGGGGCTAGTTCAATTGGTGTAATAGTGTCCTAAAATATATAAAAAAAAAAATGTTACTACTTTTAACGAATGTGTTTGAATCTAAGGCAAACAAAAACAACACCATACAAAACGTACGCTCCAAGGTATATTTATATTTCACTTAACACCCTGAACATGTTATTATAACAAATCATACATGATGTAAACAATTTCACATTATAATTACAATTGGATCTCCTACTTAGTATTTTAACACCTACACAAACATCACGAGAGGCAAACGAGAGAAAATACAAACACACCCTAATCAACGAAACAACGGATCCTTGAACTCTATCTATCCTTCAGAAATAAGAGACTTGTATTAATGTTAATAGTTCGACATATAATTTCCCAAAATTAAACTAAGTTTTAATTTAAACTATCGGTAATTAAATTGAATTGAAACTGATACAAATTAAATTAGGTAGACATCAGACCTTCCTATTCGGTTTAGTGTGGACAGAATCTTGAAGACATTTGGCCATATTGAGCATTTGAAGCTTAATTAATGTCTTATTAAGAAAGACTTTTACTTGTAAATTACTTATAATTGTTAAAATTGTTCTTGTTCTGTTGTTAACAACCGAAATATTGTTTCTATGGCTCTATCCATCCCGTTTTGAAGAACTTGAGTATATATTATTATTATTTATCAGCTTAAAAATCAAATATTTTATTTTCTGTTACAAATTTTTATCATTAATTACGATTTTAACTCAATTCAATGCACTCTTAGTAGAAAAATATTAAGATTGATTTTTTCATCATAGTAGGTATATACGAAACATAAAATTGAAGAATTAAATATTGAAACATACAAAGACCTATCTTTCATACAATAGCAATTGATTTCAAACCAAAAAGTGACTTATATTCACCGAGTGAGTATGTATCTGTACTTATGCCTTTGTTTTTGAAAATATATGCTAACTAAGAACACGACAGTAATCCCTAGACAGGTAGACAGAACTATGAAGATAAAAACAGCTGTTGTTTAAATTGGGTTTGATATTATTTATTAGGGTTGCCAGCACATTGTCGGTTCAAAACTAAATTTTACCCCATCTCTGTATTTAAATATACTTTGTAAGTATCCCCTTAATTCTGTCAACCATTTTGAGTATTACAGTCTGAGCTTTATCCAGATATTATTTCATACTAAAATCCTCTTTTGATTCCTTAAAACCTATCTACCTCACAATTGTGTTGTCTTAATTATACTGTTTGTATTAGTTATTATATGGCTACAAATAATGAAAGTATTCAATAACAGAACCAAATCTTATACAAGAAATATATACAAACAAAAATTCAACAAAATAATTCTTTTTATGTCTTTATGCAATTTAATTTATAATTTGGAATGTACCATCACTACATAGTATAAAACAAAGTCGCTTTCTCTGTCCTCATGTCCCTTTGTATGCTGAAATCTTTGAAACTACGCAACGGATTTAATAGATAGAGTGATTCAAGAGGAAGGTTTATATGTATAATAACATCCATTAAATAGCCAGAAGTGCGAAGCCAGAGCAGGTCGCTAGTTTTATATAATAGGAACAATAGTGTAGTAGTTTAGAATAGCCCGTTACTCGTGCTAGTCCAGGATTTTACTACTGGATTTATATATGATATTCATATTCAAAATGTAGTAGATGAAGAATGAATCACCCATACATGACCCTTAGTATGTACAAGCACTGACTATTACCCTATTTGAGGAATAGTCAGGCTATTTAAAGTACTATTGTGCTTTTTAAAGCGAGCTTGAACTTCCTCTAGTTATTCTTTTAACTTTCCAATTAAACAATTTGCAACTATTTACAAAAACAATTTACAACTAAGACAACACAACTGTTACAATATCATAAAAAAACAATAACACCAACAAACAAAATAGCCAACAAATAGTCATGAAAAACTTATACCTGCTACACGGTTTGCTATGAAACATTTATGTACTATATAATTCAATTTTAGCTATAAGGCATAATTTAGTACTGACCTAAACAAAATTTGTCCATTAAAAAACCATGGTACACCCAGCAAATAAAGCAAAGCTGGTCATAGGGACTGACTATTACCTATCCTGAGAGATAGATGGGTAGCCTACTCCTCAGAATAGGCAATAGTCAGTGCCTGAACTTACTTGACTTACTATCTGTCAGATTAGTGCTGACTATCTAGTGTGAAGTATACCACATACACTTTCGAACTTTTTGGTTATCCATCCAGGTACTTATCAGTCCTGGTGTTGCTTAACTTTTGTGATTGTAAAAGAACTGGTTTCTATGGTCTTCTTTAAGCCAGTACTACCTGATGGCATACAAGTAAATCAGATTTGAATAACAACAGTGCCTACCTAGGAAAAATGCGACTTTTCTCTCTTTGCCTCGTGTATATACAAATTCGAGTACAGTCCACTCTTTATTTGACGACATTACCATTTAATTTTTCATTATGTATGTATTTACATTTGTTTTACCCTTAAACACTAAAATAAGGACACTTTTTCTTTAAATTAGTCGTTTTTATATTAATTGGAAGCTTTGGTCGGTCATTACAATTTACTAAGCCGCGCTGACGTCACGGATCCGTTCGACCAATCACAGCACTGCACGCTGATTGGCCGACAGCGCAGTGACGTCACGACAGACTTATAAATCAATTTTGGCACTTGCAATGCACTCATAGTACACAAAATACGAAAACCGCGACGTTTTCTGACTTAGCAACCACTAATTCTGTTTTAAATACACAAAAAGAGAAAATACCATTAAATGCATTATCTTAAATCGATGCGCACACTGAACGGATATGTAACGTGCTGTACAAATACATTTGTGAGGTGTAAGTCAGTCTGGGAAACGGAAAAGTGAGAAAGCTACCAGAAGACATCCAATCCCCTGCATGCCGGAACAAAACAAAAACGGGAACAGCAATTTCGTATCACAGTTACTTGTGGTCAGTCAATCACGACGTACGGGAGAGCGATGAGGTCGCCCAGCTTGGCACACTCCTGCCACTCGGTGAAATTGCTCGAGCGGACGGGCTTCCCCAGGTCGTCCCTCTCAGTCGCCTCCTCCGCCGTCCGCAGACTGTCTTCTAGCACGCCTTGCGCCTCTCTGTCTTCCAGCGGCAACGTGACTACAGGCGCCGCCGAAGCCTGGCCGTAATTGTACCTAATAACCGAGCGGACTCCCTCGCACATCCTATACAACGTTTTTCCATCTATCTCGCTATTGGCGACCTCACTAGCGGTCCTTACACTATCACATTTCGCACTAATATTGTCCTTTATCACAACACTATCACTCTTAACTTTAACCGGTGTCTGTACACTATGCTCTTCCGCCGGATCGATCTCCATTTCACTCACTTCCTCCTTCACTTCTACGGGGTAGGGTCGCGGCGGGGGCGGGGAGGGGGGAGGGGAAGGCGAGGGGGGCGCGGGGGCGAACTCCGTCCAAGGCAGGTGCGTGCAAATGGGAACTCTGGACATGTTCTTGACACAATAATCGTCCGCATAGTCGGAGTATTTATACAAAGGCACGACACTGGTGAAGAGGCCGGGTCGATCCGGGTCCGCGAGCTTGCGTACGGCGTACTGGTGCGGATGGGTGGGGGCGCGGGTGCCGTTGATGCCCGGGAGGTAGGCGTTGTGGAGAGCTGCCACGTGGATGGGTAGCACCTCGCTCTTCTGGGCCGCGGGGCAGTCGTCCAGAGGGTCGTCCCCGCACAGGCACTCGAAGTACTCCCGCTCGTCCTCCAGCGGGGGCAGGGGCGACGCCGGAGGGGAGGGGGGCTTCGACTCCGACTCGCCGTTGCGCAAAGGAGATTCTACCTTTATCGGTGTTACTGAAACAATAACGTAAAACATAAAAAACATGTCCCATAATCCTTTTCGAGCTAAACAAGCATTACTTGTAAGGTTGTGCTGGCAAGGAAACGAGAACACATATAATTATTATCATTGTGATAATGTATCCCCAATGAGAGTATTTTTTTAATATTTACTTTAGACTTCATCATCATTCAACATCAAAAACCATATGTCCTGACCATTTTACCCATTTCGAAAAAAAACCGAGCCTTCTTCACAATGTTTTCTCTCTCCAAAAAGGTTTTATTAGTCAAGAATATATCTATCGCCCTAGGCAAGGCAAGCTTTTAAACATAAGTAATTATTTCAAATTAAATATACAATTATAATGAATTATGCCATGCAAAAGGTGACTAAGCACTCACTTTCTGGCTCGATGAGGACCACGTCTGGCGAGCCGGGGGAGTTGGGCGACGAGGCCGGCTTGGCGCCCCGCGACTGGATCTCCTCCAGCAACTCTTTCGTCGTTTTCACCTGATACAAAGGAGAATAGGATTATAGAGAAGTCTGCCATAATATTTCAGGATAGGTAAATAGTCAGTGCCTATATACGGCGATACGGTTCACTACCTATCACGTTGGGTGCTGTCTATCTAGTGAGACGCGGGTTTCGAATAACCCATACCTAACATGCCTTCGAAATTTCGGAGATGGGCACTCAAGCCTCTGACTACCCTCTCATAATAAAAAGGGAGTGTGTATACACAAGTCGTGAAGGGTATGTTTTATGTTTATGTTCTGCCAGTGACGAGGGCTGCTGCAACGTAGCCGAAACGTCGGGTTAATAAAGGTAACTTTATTATATAAAAACATACGCGATAAGTCCCGTTAGTTATTAATCAAGAATAGGATTATTTGTATATCAGAGGTACCTTATTAAAATGCGTAAAATAATTGCAAAGAACACATTTTAATTTAACATAGAATTAACGACACCTTTGTAGTAGTCAGATGTTAAGTTACTTTTGTTACTATGATTGTTGCCTTGCATAATTCACCATATAGTCAGTAAACATATAATTATTGTCGTGCTTACTATAATTATTGTCTATACTAGTGTTAAATTGTAGCTTTCATACATTCATTCACGTTGATTAATACCTTTTTGGGGGGAGAACCTCGGTTATATAATACATACACACGGTCACTTTACGCTCAAAAATCGGCGCTCTATTTACGACACTGAATAATACAAAACCTAGACTAGCACATAACAGAAGCGGCAGGTTTGCACACGAAATTTTTACCCACTGAAGCCAACAGTATAGTGCAGCTGTCCTAAAACAAAACCTAGAAAGAGTCATTTAGAAAATTTTACAGGAGAAGGGAATTAAATTATGTGCCCATCAAAAAGTAAAAATTATAAAGTTATAAAAGTAATAAGTATAAAATTTCGTTCTGAATGCGTTAGAGCAGTCTGTGGTTTTGCAATAAATTAAGAAAGATCGAAAACAAAATGGCTCTTACTAGGTTTTGGTTTGGGACAGCCGAATGGTCTGACGAGAACCGACTACGACGTTACTACCTATGTAATCTATTTACCTTCTTAGTGCCAGCCGCGGGCATCTTGTTGACCAGGGCCGAATAGGCATCCACGTTATTCCGGCAGCCGTTCTTGCGCGCCGTGGCCGTGGGCGAGGCGCCGTTGCGGGCCGCCCACGCGCCGCCCGCCTCCGCGCCAGTGCCCGCTCGACTGTGGCTTCTGGGAACAGGAAACAAACATATCTCTTAAGCATTTAAGAGTGGCTACAGAAATAATACTAATAAACCTTTATTGAAACTCCACAATACATTAAATAACACAATCGTACCGACGAATAATTATACAATAAAAATGTTATACACGACTAAGTTATTATATTAAAATTACCAAGAAGAATTAAATGTCAGTCAATTAGTGTGTGCCGTGGAGCTCCCAAATGGCGTCCAGCTCGGCTCGGAAATACTTTATTTTTTAGGTTTATTTTATATCATGATTAATAACTAACGGGACTTATCGCGTAACTTTCTTATATAAAAACTTATGCGATAAGTCCCGTTAGTTATTAATCATGAGTAAAAATCGCACATCCCTTAAAACTATTATTTGATATCTTTTATATCCACGATCGAATCGATATCTTTTATATCAGAAGGTCAAGAATCACAATGTAACAAAGCTGGTCTGTCAGAATCAGGAAAAATAGCAATCTTTGATCTCTGCCTATCCCTCTGCAGGGAGTCAGGCGTGACTTGTTTTTATATAATTATTAAATATCACTGCCTACTTAATAATATTACACTCTGTAATCAAGAATTCTCATTAGATCCAGGAGTAATGCTCTAGTCACAACCATTACACCAGTTACATTGTTAAACCCTTACCTTCGTTTCTTAGGTTTCTTGTCTTTTTTGGCCTTCTTGTCATCGGTGACAGGCGATGGTGACAGTGGACGCTTATTTACTGGAACAGAACAATAAACAGTAATAAAAAGCAGTCATGGTAAAAATATGCTATGTAACTTACTACAAGGGCTTATTAATCACTACAGTGTTGTAGCTCGTTTAGTTTTGGTTGAATAATAATTCATACACACACGACACACCCGTTTCCCTATAGAGGAATTAATCAAACAGAGGTCTCAATCTCGCCAAACATAAGATGAAATCATTAATAATAGAAGACATAATAAGAACGAGGTGTTATGGATGTGAGTATTGTCACAGAAGAAATCACAGAAGCATATATGCACACATACATTCACGCCTCTCAGCATATAACGGCGTGAAGATACTCAATTTAAACTACTAACCAATGATAGGGGGCGCCGGCGTCACCGGTGGAGGTGGATCGTCATCGATCAGGATCACCTCCTGGGAATCCGAGTCGTAGCCGCCCCAAGCTGAAATAGTATAACAAAATTAAACTTCTTAGCATAAGGACACTTATAACTGACTACTGTGTAAGTAGACTTATATTTGTAGATGTTGGTAACACGTCACAAGACATTTTCATTGATCCTTAGTTTTTAAAAATGCACTAAAACTAGGAAGCAAACCATGTACCAATAGAAATGAAAATATCTGAAATTTTATCAACATTTTCACCAAAAAAAAATACATTTTCAAAATGCACAGAATACTACAGTAAGGGAAAAGAGCATGAGGAAACCTACCTGTTCCCTGAACAGATAATATTTAATGCTTGTAAATGTCGTTATGGCTTACCGTAGGCTTACATAGGGACGAGATAGAATTACTACATCAGCATCTGTGGAGATGGACACCTAAACCGCTGACTAACTAAACTAACTAAATGGTCATGACAGTGTTTTGAATATGTTTATTGTATATATAATTTACTCACCCGGTCGCAACGCTGGCTTTGGGCTTGGCACCGCTGGACTGACTACATGCTGTAAAGAATACAAAACAATATATTAAATACATTTTTATCATGGAGTAATGAATAAGAGGAATGGGCCTTACGCAATATTTGTATGGAAACTAGTGTGGCATTACGCGGGGTGAAAAAAGGTACGCGTGATGAAGGGGCGATATTACAACCAATCAAAACACGGCATCGGCCAATCAAATCAGGTATCTTCTTTGTACTACACAATTTTAGACTCCGCACCAATTAAAACACGCCATTTGGACTGCGCACCACGTAACGGGGACTGCGCACCACGTAACGGGGACCGCTCCTTACGCCGGGTCCTCTTTATATTTGGTTCGTGGTATGATATAACTTACCCGTGACAGAGCTGGCGACGTTAAAGGAGTCCCACCAAGCCTTCGCACTTGGCTCTCAGCTGACGATCTGTTTGTGACCGCCAAACCTGTAAAGGATAATTAAATAATCACTAGACCATACCATTGACAATACAGTGAATTTCTCAAAATAATCTAAATAAGATATTGTAACCTCAACAGTGTAGATATGCAATACACAAGTTCTAAGATATTGTAGGCATTTTATATATTTGACGACCTCTGTGGCGCGATTGGTTAACCACCTGAATCGTGAGGTCCCGGGATCGATTCCCAGTGGAGGCAGACCCTACCCTACAAACAACTTTACGCCACTGAAGCGCTATCAAACTGTGTCTGAAATGCAAAAAACTACACCACTAATCAATTGTGCCTCATTATCAGTTCAATGGTGTTATTTTACTCCATTATTGTTTTGACAGCTTTATCTATGCTCAATCATAAATCAATTGAGTATGCTATTGAGTTTGACACTGAAGCTTTACTGACGCACTATTGAGTCACTGACACATGATAAATCAGAATTTTAGCAAACTTCCACTTTTACAGCAGAGATGCAGTAACAACTCAGTTGTATCACTATCATAACTAATTAGTGGACTAAGGCCCCAAATTATGAAGTAAAATGCCAAACTTACCTCCATGTTTGGGCGAGGCTGTCACCGCAGTGGGTATGACGAGGTCTCGCCATCTCTTCACGAGTAGCTTTGCCCGCCTTGCGAGGTTTGGGTCTGTGGTCTTCCTACGGAGCTCGTTTACATACTTTCCGAGTCTGGTGGTCTATAAACAATGTTCTAAGTTATTTTACATGCATAAATACTAACATCTTGCAATCTCATATATAATCTAATGTAGATCTGTGGGTATGCTGCGATGAGACACCAATCGATCAGCAGATCCGCAAGTGGAACTGGATCGGCCACACACTTTGATAGAACTGCGACCATATTCCGAGGCAAGCCCTAGACTGGAATGTCCAAGGAAAAAGGAAGAGTGGCCGCCCTAAGCAATCCTGGCGGTTGTCAATCATCGCAGAAGTGGCGGCCATTGGAAAGACGTGTAGTGAAGTCAAGCGTGAAGTCAAGCCCAAGACCAATCGAGATGCCGGACATGTAGGGGGCATAGGACCCTTAATAATAATAAAGATCCCTCAATTGTGTACAGGGCTCCTAGCTTAGCACTATGGTGATAGAAATAAAAATGTATGGAATGACAAAAGTAATTACACTAAACTGACAGAACTCTATCATTTTGTATTTGACTGACTAGGATAATTTGATTTCTATAAGCATAATGTTTGGCTCTCTAGCAAAGTGGTCAAACATTTTTAGCCATTATAAGTCTACATAACCTGGGCCTCTTCCTAGGTTAGGTAAAGATTTGAAGTCATAGTATCTTGGAGTTAAAGGTAGGCTGACTATGGAATATTGGTGATAGGTTGTTAGCTGATCAGCAAATGTGAAGGCAACTAGTACTCTATTTACACCTGGGGCAAACACATTGGGTGCTATCTGGTAAAATGTGGATTTGATGTAACCATAAATTCTACATCATTACTGCCTTTTACAAACCCAATTTAATAGGGTGAACATGGATCCTGACACTGACTACAGTGCATAAAATAATGGTTGTGAAGTCTATGTATGAGCCTTAATTATATTACATAACATAACATACGCTTCACGACTTGTGTATACATACTCCCTTTTTTATTATGGCGGGGTAGTCAGAGGCTTGAATGCCCATCTCCGAAATTTCGAAGGCATGTTAGGTATGGGTCATTCGAAGCCCGCGTATCACTAGATAGACAGCACCCAACGTGATAGGTAGTGAACCGTATCGCCGTATATAGGCACTGACTATTACCTATCCTGCGGGATAGGCAGGTTTCCTCACGATGTTTTCCCTCACAGTTAGCGACTGTAAATTATGTACGTAAATGAAAATAATCTACAGTCGTAGCTCAGATGGTAGAACAAAGAACATGTTTTTAATTATATTGTTTCCAAAATACACAGTATTAGATTTAGATCTGAGATTAAGCAAAAAGTAATTACCTCCAACAGCTCTTTTGTGATATTGATTTTTTCCAAAATGGATATGATTTCATTGACAGCGTGCATGTCAACAACCTGAAAGACAAGAAATGCACCGTTAGAAACAAATATACTATACTAGCATAGTCACTGCAAAAATTAACCACCTGTATTTATGCTTAACATGTCATAAGCAGTGAAACATGGTCACCTTATCAAAGCTGATGTATAAAATTATTAGATTATAATGAAATAATGTAGATTCTCATACATTCATTCTAAAGAAACCCCAAGGATTACGAGATCACAATAAATACAAATATACACTATTAATCACCACCTTGAACAATCCAGAATTATCTCTTTCGCTTTACTCACATCCAACCTTCCCGTTTTGGCTGTTGTTTCTTTCTGTTCTTATATTGTGCTTTATAGATAGAATAAGTACCTCTGTAAAGACCTTCAATAAGATAACCATAAAGGAAAACACAATAGAAACAATTCCCTAAAAACTCAAAATTTTGACTGACAAAATCGGAGTGAAAGAAGTGAAATCTCCAAATCAAGTATGTGGACAATAACTCTGCAAGACATGTACACCTTGTAGCAGAGGTAGACAAGAATGACTACCATTCTACTGCTGAACTTAAAATGAACTCTTAAGTCCATAGAGAATAGACCCAAATGCTGTAGCTAAAAAGCTTTCAGTCATACAATTTTATGGAATCTTTCATCAACAATTTTGACCCAGCATTCATTCATGCAAAATTGTGTTCAACACCAATATTTCAAATAGATTGGCAAATGGGTAAATCCAATCTACAAACTGCTACTACTGTTTAACACCAGAATAATAATTATAAAAAGTATATAACTGCAGTTTAAAAGAAGAATAATACTGCAGAATATGTATCTGAGCTGTAACAATCCAAAAAATATTTGATAATAGAATATGTGTATGTATCTGAAGATGCAAAAAAGATTTGTCAAGGTCAGAAAAATATGAATTTAATATCATAACTTTAAAAGTAAATGCTGTCCTGTATATAAATATGCCTAAAGTAATTTTTGTGTAATGAAGTTAATAGAATATTACATCCAAACGCAAGACTATCCCTGACAATAAATCTATCAATCTAAGTTTTCAGTGGGACTTAGGATCAGTACTCCAAGACAAGACTTAAGTTTCATTTATTCATAGACCAAGGGTGTCCAAACTAGATGGGACCCAGGGCCAATAAAAAAGACTAAATACATTGGTGGGCCGTATTATTATATGCAGTGGGTACAGATCTCTTTGTAGTCGGTGTACCCGAACCGAACTTTTTTTTTAAGTCTGTTAAAAAGGTTCAATGGGCCGCAGTAATCTAAACGCATGCGGCCCGCGGGCAGTGGTTTGGACAGCCCTGATCTAGACATCTTCAGTAGCATATAGGGTTCAACACCATGCTCTAGTGAAAATGCTTTGTGATACCTTAGTACTAGCATGGGGCAATAAGGAACTAGTGAACTTGATATCAAAGTAAATAATCAAGGATGAGCTGTTGTTATTATTGATAAGAACAAATTGATAATTGTTATTGCATTGATATTGATATTTTTATATTACTGTTATGTTGGTGGTATAGAGTTAACAAGTTGCCATATTCTCAGCTTTTTTTAAGAGGTGACTCGGGAACTTGAGGACATTTGAAATGAGACTATGGATTGGGTAATTTAGAATTCATATCTTCAGATTCTACAACTAAGAAGATGAGAAATAAGTATGTATGTATAAGCTAGATTTTATTGTGTTGATATAAGTATTTTGATCTTACTGGACTTATCCATATCCAACCAATTAGCCTGTAAATATATTGTCTTTAGGCTATCTATCTACCAAATCACTAAAGCGGTGGTTGCAACATAGCACCCCATGAGTAACTGAAGTTCCCATGTGTAATTGAAGTGAGTATGTATGTTTGAAAGAACACTATTTAAAAGAGATAAAAAACAATGTCATTTCGAAGCATATTATCGCTAAAATTGGGTGCTATTATTTTTACTTTTTAATAAGTATTAGTTTGAAAAGAGATAAAATAATTCAATCCATTATTTCAATGTTATTCAAAACCAGTCTAATGGGCAAGGCATAACACCATAATCCAACATGAGTGTGTATGAAAGAGTTTTCCATGTGATTATCCTCAAAAGCTAACGCTGTACAACATTGTAACAATGTCAATTCATAACCTTATATTGTAACAAAAGCACCTTTCTTATCATTCAATGAAAGACATTGGGATAGGTTAATCACAAGACATAGCTATCAGGAACTGTTTAGTTCTGTAGGAATTCTAGAAAAAAAGTTTCATGTCATGTTACTTATAATATTGGTTTGGGTATAATGTGTAATGAAGTTTGTAATTCGAGCAATTTTGGTGTTAAAATGTATACAAATATTATCACCAAACAATACAGATATGGAGCATAACATAGGACAGTCCTTGGCCTCGGCAGGTGACCAATACGTTATCAATTTATATAGCTATGTACTTACAGTTGGAGTGGAAAAATTAACACGTTTATACTCATTATTCGGACGAATTCGGATGTCGGGCAGCCAACGCTGGGAAGGTCGTGCGTGGCAAAGAGCACACTTTCACGTTGCAAAACTTTTGGCAACAGACGAAACAGGCGGAGGGTCGACGTCAGTCGCTGCACCCCGATCCCGCACACCACCCGCTCACGTACGCACTCACAAAACCCATCTCGCACTTGATACACCCAACACAATACCTCAATTAAGCTTATTCACTAAGTATCAGAACCACCTAAAGCCAGGAACCACGTTGGAGAGACAAAAAATACCACGAAGACCCAGTGCCATGATCTGGCGCAGAACTTTTTCACGTTTTCTGCTTCAATATAGGATATATTGCTTTTAAAACTCGCTAACTTACATTGTAATTGCAATCCAACGCATTAAGAAGTCGTTTACTTAGTTCATGAGCGTTATTACTCATTTATAAACGAAATTATTCAACTAATGTGACAAACGTGTCTCGGCTGCGTCGTAATGGCGGACCGACGACTACGTATGCCCGTGCCAGGGCATTTTAGCCGAATAATTTCAGCTGATAACTGAATGAAACGACGCGCGCTCCTCTTTTTCCGTTTCTTTTGATGGAACTACCAAGTTGTAGCCACGTGACCGCTAGATGGCACTAGTGTAGCACAATATATTTAGTATATTTATACAATAACTTATCAATATCTGAAGAATTATATTTCCAAAAATATGAAAAGGTTATTTTAACCCTATTTTAATGTTTGAAAGTATATTTGTTGTCTATTATTAAAATAACTTTTGTTTAACAAGTGCACACTAATATATAATTATTTTTACTGGCAACCTAAATCGTGACGAATTTGTCGTATAGTTTTCAATTCATACCAACAGATGGCATATCATTGGGAAAAAATATTCTCAGAAATCATTCGTTCAAAATAAAAAAATATTTACTTTTTTACTATTGCCGTACCAAACTCAGCTACCAAAGTATGAATACCAATAAAAGGAAAAATATAAAAAGAAATAATGACTTGATTATAATTCATGTAAATGTTCAAAAAACTGTTCAATAAAACTATTTAATTTTATTTATTACAAGTACTATAACTACAAAATAAAGAAATAACTACTTACAATACAACATGGTCGGATCTTTCAATATCTCGCTAATCAGCAAATATACTAAAATAGCCAAGTATTCTAGAGTACCCGCCACATAAGGTGGCAGTAGCCAAACTTGGAACTAAATTTGACGTTTCCGCCATTGCGTGTTATTTTGTATGAAAGGTAAATTTAGTATTACCAGCGTTGTGTTTTTTGCCCACTCTTTGTAATTTTTATGTTTGTTAAGGGTGATTATAATAAATTGATTTCTGGAGTTTCTTGTTAGTTCTTCTCCAAGGGTCTCCGCTGAACTTCTTCTTCTCAATCGTTACGCTCTTATCAGAGCGGTCGTGGTCTTCATGACGTGGCATCTTGAGCAGCCGAAATGGTTGGTGGACTAACCGCGGTAAAAATATGTAAAGACAATGCTCAGTGCCATGTTTGAAATAGTTTTTTTACATACATACATACACATCACGCCTGATTCCCTGTAGAGGGGTAGGCAGAGATCACGGATCCCCATTTGTCCCGATCCTGACAGACCACTTTCGCTTCATTGACATTCATACATTCTCTAATACACTCTCGGCGGTTATAGGTACTCCTAACGTCACCTTTTTTCAATATAGCGTCTATCTGACTGTTACATATATGTCTTATTAGGCCGGCCCCTACGTAACCGCCCTTCCACTTCACTCATATATATTCCTTTTGTCAATATATAGTTTTTTTAATTTGTACTTAGATCATAAAATAACTTTCAAAGAGAGCTTATGATAGGGCCTATTTTGAATAAAAATATTTTGACTGTTGACTTTGGTATATTAATTTGTTTTATTTGGGTTTATAGCTCTGCAACCAAAGATCGTTACAAATGAAACCTCAATATAATGTATCGAGCCGTATGGCACAGTGAGTGCTAGTTTTGGCGTGTTTACTGGCAACACTGGATTACGCGACTGTGGCGACGCCTCCAACTGCCACCTTAAGTGGCGGGTACTCTATTATCTGTGGTAGAGATCCCGCCACATAAATTGGCAGTAGCCAAACTTGGAACTAAATTAGACGTTTCCGCCATTGCGTGTTATTTTGTATGAAAGGTAAATTTAGTATTACCAGCGTTGTGTTTTTTGCTCACTCTTTGTAATTTTTATGTTTGTTAAGAGTGATTATAATAAATTGATTTCCGGAGTTTCTTGTTAGTTCTTCTCCAAGCTAGGGTCTCCGCTGATCTAACCTCGGTAAAAAATATGTGAAGACAATGCTCAGTGCCATGTTTGAAATAGTTTTTTTAATTTATACTTAGATCATAAGATGACTTTCAAAGAGAGCTTGTGATATTTATAATTTTGAATATATTATGGCAGATGGAGGCGTCGCCGCAGTTGCATAATTCACTGTTGCCAGTAAACACGCCAAAACTTAATTATAAAAATAATAATCTTTATTGTTGTTATACTTAGATCATAAGATAACATTCAAAGAGAGCTTGTGATAGGGCGTATTTTAAATAAACATGTTTTGACTTTGATATATTAATTTGTTTTATTTGAGTTTATAGCTCTGCAACCAAAGACCGTTACAAATGAAACCTATAATGTATCGAGCCGTATGGCACAGTGAGTGCTAGTTTTGGCGTGTTTACTGGTAACACTGAATTACGCGACTGTGGCGACGCCCCCAACTGCCAATTTATATGGCGAGATCTCTACAGGTAATTTAGTATTTGAATGGATGACTGTGCGGTTAAAGATTTTTCATTTTGGTGGGATAAAACCCCGTGAAACAACTTACCTAAAATCCAAATGGGTAAAAGTACAGATCATTTAATAATTATTCATTATCTGTGAACGGTAATTCTGGGACCATCTCCAGCAACCACCAATGTAATAGGTATTTGTAAAATAACAATGACAACAACAGTGCTAAAGTGTGACTATCACTTAAGAATATGGCCGTTGATCGTAGGTACACAACAGAATTCATAATCGTACCGATTACATACGTACTCATATCGCAACACTTTGAAAAATAATTTGCTTTATATATAATTTATCTAAGTTGCCTGACCTACTGTTTTATGGCAACTAAACACCAATGTTCCATATATTATGTTCTCATACACTGGACAGTATTAGGTACCTACTATAAAGGTGACCGAGGAGATATTATGATTCCAAAAGGATAAAAAAAGAAGAATTAAATGTAAATGTAGGTATAGAGATCGCGCCACATAAGTTGGCAGACGGCAAACTTGGAACTAAATTTGACGTTTCCGCCATTGCGTGTTATTTTGTATGAGAGGTAAATTCAGTAATACCAGCGTTGTGTTTTTTGCTCACTTTGTAATTTTTATGTTTGTTAAGGGTGATTATAATAAATTGATTTCCGGAGTTTCTTGTTGAAAGAAAATAATATTATGTTTATTATATACCTACAATACAACAAGGAATTAAAAATATAAACCTAAAAATTAAATTACATAGAAAATATCTTTATAATCATCGCTGTCAGTGGGTGATAGGGTTCCCAAGGCACTGATAGCATTTCCCCTCTGAATAGCTATGCTAATTCTCTGAGAGAAAAATGCTCCAGCCCTGGGATCCCCAAACTTTTCAATTAAACGGGACGATATTTCATTTACTAATTGATGAGTCCCAGGACCCTAAGGACCTAAAGTCTCAACAGCAAACGGGACAAAACAATGCTCGTCCGTAAGTGCTGAGTACTTCCTCGACTTTTGAGACTCGGCCAGAGTGGCCGCAGTACTTGCCTCGTTAGCCGACCCAGCGAGATGGGATGGAGCCAGAGTGTCCACACATGTGGCGTCCCACACCAAAGTCCTTCCACATTTCCAAGGAATGATTGTCATTCCGTCAGGTCTCTTACCGTCATCACGAGCCAAACCAGCGGGCTCAAGCACAGCAGGCACGTCGATAGCGACAAGAGCACGACGAATAACTTCATTGAGCGTGGCGTGTCGAGACCAGCGACCAGCACTTCTCTGACACGAGAGCCCATGGTGTCCCAACTCATCAACCAGCCCACCACAACGACAGCGATGACCTCATAAATTTTTGCACCCAGTCTCAAACTGACACTCAGACAGAAAGTGTTACGGTCAAGAAGCGTTCCAAACGGATGGTAAAGTGTTCAGCCAGTGACCAGACTCCGACTTATAAGAGGTCAAAAGACGAGCATGATCTGCAGCACCAAGAGCAGTTTCTTGTTAGTTCTTCTCCAAGCTAGGGTCTCCGCTGTACTAACCACGGTAAAAAATATGTAAAGACAATGCTCAGTGCCATGTTTGAAATAGTTTTTTTAATTTATACTTAGATCATAAGATAACTTTCAAAGAGAGATTGTGATAGGGCCTATTTTGAATAAAAATATTTTGGCTTTTATTAATTTGTTTTATTTGAGTTAATAGCTCTGCAACCATAGACCGTTACAAATGAAACCTATAATGTATCGAGCCGTATGGCACAGTGAGTGCTAGTTTTGGCGTGTTTACTGGAAACACTGAATCACGCAACTGTGGCGAAGCCTCCATCTGCCACCTTATGTGGCGCGATCTATAGGTAGGCACATTATAAATAAATACATACATTGTTTTGTACACAAAACTTATCAACTATGTATTTGTTCAAAAGTGATCTTTCAAAGTCATTTCTCTGAAGATGTGATGATGAATGAAAATAATAAAGTTTATGGTGATGATACATGACCAAGATGCAGATGATATTATTATACTGACAAGATTTAGCACACAATATTTATACGTTTTGGAAGACAAAGACCTAAAACGAGTTGGATGGACAGTGTAAAGAACAATATGAAAAATAAACGAGTAACTGCAGAAATGACAACTGATAGATGAGTATGGAATGCCAAACGCAAGTAGTTGTGATAAGGGCAGAGGGAAAATGGTTTATCAGGATCGGAATAAATGGTGATCCGTGATCTGCCTTACCCTTTGTACAGAAACGGGTGTGATTTAATGTGTGTAATATAGGATGTAAAATATACTTTCATCCACTCTCATTGTTCATGTCAGAGATGATAAGGGTGATATATGATAATAAGGGGAATAAATCAATCTAAATATTATTTAATAAATTCTAAAGAATTATTTCTTGTGATTGATCAATTAAATAAAAAACATTATTTCTGTTGGTGAAAATTTATATCACAGCTGCTTACGATACAACATCGACGGAGCCAACATCAAATGGTCACACTCAATGTTGGATAACTAGTAGGCAAATGAATGAATGTTTACAAATCGGTCCGTGGCTAGAAGTCAAGTGCAATAGAAGTGTTATGATGTGACGAGTATCGACACACCTTCAAATAGTAATGAACGTAATGAAGTGGAATACCGACAAATTAGACGAATAAAAATGCAAAAAATGTGCATATCACCCGCGCAAAAGTACATATCATGCGCCAGACGCGTTTCCGTGTTTAATCTGCAACTTATCAATGCATTATTTGTGTGTTAAACGTGTATGAAAAGCGTTTAAATGGCTGAAGAATCAGTGTTATTGTTGTGAATAGGATTCCAATTTCCCCTCATATCATGGATCGGAGGTGTTCACAGTCCGTCAGGACGCTAGTGTTTGATGATTCTGACTCAGATCTGCCGAAAATCTCGAAGAAAGATGAAACAGATGCTCAGACAGGGTCTAAAATCTCAGGTTAGTTCACGTCGAGTAAAAGTTAAATGTGGTTAGGTGCCCTAGAAACTAGGTCTTGTGTGTTTTTCAAGGTTCATACTTGTAGCACTATCGATAAATGTACACGTTTACCGTATTAGGTATTTGAAACCTTAGTTCTATTTATTTATTCATGTCTCTTTATTTGTGACCTATGTCAACATGTTATGTTATTGAGTGAGGTGTCGAGATAATTTGAATGATAATAGTTATTTTCTATGCAAGGATTGTTGTAATAGGTTATACAACAGTTTATGGGCGACTATTTTAATATTTAATTTATGTTTACACATACTTTTACACACACCATTACAATTTTATCTGACAATTGATTAAGTGCATTGTTCATACATCTCCTATGTGTGTGTATTAATCAGGCCTTTGTTGTATGGCAGAGAAAACTACTCTTAAACATGGCAAAAGTCTAATTAAAGCTTAATTAAAAATACCATTATTTAACCTAGTTATAACTAGATTAATGTTTCATTTAAGTAAATAGCCTATTTAGTTATTTCATAATGAGAGCATTACGTTGTTGCGCCTGGAAGAACCGATAAAGACAAAATCTTAACTTTTGATAAAAGACAAAAAACTGTTTGTTACGAATTTAGGAAGCGGATTTTTGTTTGGACAATACATATCGGAAAAAGCTATGTTCGTATTCTTATGAGATATCACAAAACGGGTTTCACAGGCATGACGAGCGTTGCAAGGAAGCTTTCATAGTGAAAAAGATCCTTTTTCTTAAAATAATGTTTATCGGTTTTTCCAGGCGCAACGACGATTAGCTAAGTACATATACACATTAATGTCCTTTAATCATTTATGGGATGTACAGAACCTTGATGATGATGATATTGACAATGATATCTCCTAGGTCACTTTTTAGCATGTATATTGGGATTGTTATGTTATATGGAAAATTAGTACCAAGTTGCCAATCACCGAATAGATTCCATTGACTCCTAGTCTTATCTGGATAAAATGCCAGCTAGTCAGCATTTGTTTTAAGACCCATATGTAGTATTAGTACAGAGTAAAATTAAATATTTTATTAATGTTATTCTAATTTAATGAGTCACTGGCTAAGATTAATTCTGAGTAAGGTGTTATGATAATTTTTGTTGTGTTGTGCCTTGTAAGGGCAATTAAAAATAAAATACATGATTAATTTAGGTAAGAAAACAATTGTGAGGAAACCTGCCTGTTCTTTGAGATACCATCTATCACATTAGGTGATGGTTATCAGCTGAAATGTGGACGATGTATGGTAAAAATGACATAAATATTACCCAACCTTCTGACTACCTCAGAAGGGTAATGAATGTGAAGAATATGTTTGTATTATAACTCACACTTGGAACTAAATAATAGAATAAACACCAACTGTAGAACTTGTATCTGTAGTACAGTAAATGTCTTGTTAAGTGAGCATACAATGCTGTCTGTATGGTTGTGTTTGAGACAATATATTACAGCATACTTGGTATGGATTATTATGACTAATATTAAGTATTATCTAACATATTTTGCTACATAATTGGCAAAAAACAAAAGTTTAGTCAAATTTAGTTGTAATTAGAAAGGTAAGGACATTAAGTAAAGTTTATGCCTCTCCTCATGATTAATAACTAACGGGACTTATCGTGTATGTTTTTATATAATAAAGTTACCTTTATTAACCCGACGTTTATTATGTAAAAACATATGCGATAAGTCCCATTAGTTATTACTCATGAGTATAAATCGCGAATCTCTTAAAACTATAATTATGCCTATCCTGTTGGAAAGTAGAGGAGTGAATATATGTATTAATGTAGTTAGTGTGATAAAAGAGAATTTTGGTCTAGACAGCTGTGTCAGTTATTGAAATATGTATGTGTGTGCGTTGATTTAAGTCTAATGTATAAGGGTGACTATAGAACTACCTATGACCGTGTAGGTGGTATGCTAAGTTCATTGTGGCCATAACAACCTACTTAATAACTTACATGTTTGTTTGACTTCGATTCAACAACTTATTTATATGTATGTACAGTCAGCGCTAAAAGTGCAGGCCCAGTAACTTTTTATAACATTTCACTACATAGTCTAAAAAAAAACTCACTTTCTTTGTCCCTATGTCCCTTTGTATGCTTAATCTTTGATAACTACTACGCAACGGTTTTTGATGCGGTTTTTTTAATAGATAGAGTGATTCAAGAGGAAGGTGTATAATAACATCCATTAAAAATTGGAGTAGGCTATATTTTATACCCGTGCGAAGCCGGAGCGGGTCACTAGTAAGTTTATAAGAACAACAAAGACATTATTTTATATTTTAAAACTGGCGCCACTAGTTATGCATTGTCATGGCCACTATACGTTTGTGTGCTTTGAATGAAAAATATTGTATTTTGTTCTTATAATGTGTACCTTATAAAAAGTTACTGGGACTGCACTTTTAGCATTGACTGTACATATGTCTTTTTTAGTTGGAGGCCCTATCTGATGACTCATATTTAGTGTCAATAAACTGACAGTACTAGTCGGGAACCAGAAAAGAATGCAACCATCTGCCTTCTTGGTATGGTGTATGGAGTAATTTGTAGTAGATATTTTTATAATAGACAGTCACTTTCATGACCTAGTAACCCTTGCAGTAGTTTCGGTTGTCCATGTGCAAAAGCAGAGGTTGTATTTCTATGGCCACCTCGCAAATCCACATTTTGACCAGATAATCAATACTCAATGTATCATTTATAAGCTCTGTTTAGGGAACAGGTAGAATTCCTCACGATATGTTCCCTCAGCATAGTATTTGGTGCATTGTGCAAATGTATTTTTATAGTGAAATAGTATAAAGGAAATATGGAAAGTTATAACTATTTGTACATGCTCTAAGGCTTGAAACTTGACATTGAAACAGAGACAAGCCCTTAAACAACTGAGATACTCCAAATTTATTTATGCTAGTAGCAAGAGAAATAGGTCACCCATGTTAATAAGGATATCTTGCTTATGTGCCATTTTGTATCTTCACAGTGGATTGATTCAAAGTTTTAACAAGTCAAAAAACTATTGTTTACAATCCAATTTTTGTGAGATTCTTAAATTGACAAAAACAAACACGTTCACGACCATTAACCCTTGTGGGGTAGTCAGAGGTTCAGGTGTCCAACTCCACGATTGCAAAGGAAGTAACTCTATGACCACCTCGAACCCACATGTTGACCAGATAGTCAGTACTCAATGTGACAGGTGGTCAGCCATGACACAAGCACTAACTATTACCTCTTCGGGGAACAGGTAGGTTTCCTGACTATGTTTTTCCCTCACCGTAGTAACTATTTCACGCATTTCATAATGTATTTTTATCATGAAAATGTACATAGAAATTTATTAAACTTCATTTCTATTGATACATGCTCAAGCGGGATTTGAACCCTTTAACCTTGATACAGTCAAGCCCCAAACAACTGAGCTATGTCAAATTACTGATTCTCTAAATTGGTGAGTCCAATATACACGAAAATGTAACAAAAATTTGATTTTATACATTATTTGAATTGCTTTTGAATTGCTCTCCTCTCATTGCATTGCAGTGAGGTTGTGAAATGCCACATAAGCAACATAGCTTTTCCGTCTTTGATTATAGTCATTCATTTTAAGGGAATATAATAGTTCTGTGTATGTTTTTATGTATGTACCTAGTTACATGTGTGTTTTATCAAAACATAGATGAGTAGCCAAATTGTTGCCTATTTATAGATACTTAGTGTAAACAAACATGTTCCTTACATTTTGCACTTTGTATCATATCTATATACACACGCTTCATCTTTCACCCTTTCAGGGTATCAAGAGGTTTGTGGCTACCTTAATCACCACGTAAACACTAGGGGCCCAAGTCTACTAATGTGTTTCAGTACAAACGCAGTTCAATATCATATCAGTAATAGTGTGAAGTTGGTAGTGCATGACCAAAATTGACAAATTTTACCATTGAAATAGGCAAGTGTCAAATTTTGCATACAAAATGGTGAATTTTGTCAGTTTTGCTAATGCACTACCAACTTCACACTATTACTGATCTGATATGGAACTGTTTGCAAAAAGCATTAGTGGACTATAACCAATATAAAAGCAATAAGTATAACATTTAGTTCTGAGGGTGTTAGAGCCGTTTGTCTTATTGCATTAGACACAGTTTTATAATAAATTAAGAAATATTGAAAAAACGGTTTTGAAAACACAACGGCTTTTACTAGGTTTTGGTTTGGGACAGCCAATTTCTCATGATAATTTTTCTTATAGTAAATTCTATTGTGTACATGTATGTGTCCTTTGCGAGAAAATAATGTCTGAGGGAAAGACAGATCGACCTGCGGCAACTAACTAGAGTTTTTATAGCAATGTGGTAGCAACCTTATGGTAATATACCATGTTATTGCATCACAACCACAATAGTAATGGTTAATATGACTGAGGACATGTTTTCTAAGTTCTGTCCTATCCATATAATAAGTTACCTACCTCATACATTATAAATTCACGTCTCAATCTCTTTTGGAGTGCTCAGAACTTTAGAGAAACAATAAAATCTCTGCGTCATATTTTAACATGTATGTTATATGGAACATTGGTGACTGATTGATATCCCATCGCTCAATAGATTCTATTGACCCCCAGTCCCTTAGTAGCCTCCTACGACATGCCGGGAAGAACGGCAGCTAGCATATAAGTTACCTATGTATGTATATGTCCGCAATTTGGAAATGGCGCCGCAATCCGCCCACGTGATTGGCGGTTGATTGGCCAATCAGAGTGCGTTATCGTCAAAACACATGTTACGAAAGTGTTACGCTAAAGCAAGAGAAAATTGAATTGATGCCAAAATTCTTGGCTCGGAAATGTTTAAGTGTGTTTTTTTATTGATAACTAAATACGTAAACTTCTATATGTAGGTAAATGGGTTTGATTGTAATACTTATACATATATATACAAATACGTAAGTTTAACATGCGTTGGCAGTAACTAATTGCGAAATATTTTTCTACGTATACATTCACGGCTAATCCCTTTCGGTTTGGACAGAACCGTGGAGACATGATAATAGGTATCTTGTTTACTCGTACTTCTTATGAGTATTGGAGTTGTGATTACATATGGAACATTGTTGAAAGGTTTCTAGCCCATATTTCAATAGATTCCATTTACCCCTAGTCCCGTAGTCGCCTCCTACGATATCCCGGGAAGAACGGCAGCTAGTTAGCATTCTTTTTACGTCCCAGATTAGCACGGAACCATGTCTTTTTATCGATATTACTCTTGATTGTTAAACTAAGTACACTTCACGACTATTATCCCTTGAAGGGTAGTCAGAGGTTCGTGTCTATTATCGTGATTTATGACCACGTTAATTCTTTTAAAAATAGTTTGATAATTAAAAATAGTGTGATAAGGGAAGGTTGCGGTTTGAAAGAAGTTGTAGTGACTAAGATTGAAAAGAGCATGCTTCGATGGTTTGGACATTTTATGCGGATGAATGATAGCAGATTGACAAAAGGAATAAATATGAGTGGAAGGGCGGTTACGTAGGGGCCGGCCTAATAAGACATTTAACAGTCAGATAGACGCTATATTGTAAAAAGGTGACGTTAGATGTACCTATAACCGCCGAGAGTGTATGAGAAGATGTATGAATGTCAATGAAGCGAAAGTGGTCTGTCAGGATCGGAACAAATGTGGATCCGTGATCTCTGCCTACCCCTCTACGGGGAAGCAGGCGTGATGTGTATGTATGTTAATTCTTTTTAGTTGATAGTCAGTAACTAGTTACCTAATGTGACATGTTTCGTGCCAGGGGGTGACTATTAGTCTTCGTTGAGGAATAGTCAGGTCTCCTCACGATGTTTTCGCTCACTGTTTTTTATTGAAATAAATGTTCACGACGCATTTCTACGAAATAGTGTTAGAGTAGCAAATACATAATTTAATTGATGTTTCTAGAGTTTTAAACAAATGTTTTTCGAAGAGAATTTCTAAGAAGATCCAGTGTTTTAGTGACCTGGTTTGATTTGTTTTGACCTGGTAAAATATAAGCATACACGCTTCACATATTAGGTATACATAAACATACGCTTCACGACTTGTGTATACACACTCCCTTTTTTATTATGGCGGGGTAGTCAGGCTTGAGTGCCCATCCATCTCCGAAATTTCGAAGGCATGTTAGGAATGGGTCATTCGAAGCCCGCGTATCACTAGATAGACAGCACCCAACGTGATAGGTAGTGAACCGTATCGCCGTATATAGCCACTGACTATTACCTATCCTTATGGATAGGCAGGTTTCCTCACGATGATTTCCCTCACCGTGAGCGACTGTAAATTATGTACGTAAATGAAATACACACATTTAAATTTCATTCATTGGTACATGCCAGAGTCGGGATTCGAACCTAGGACCTTTCTCATAACAAAATAAGAATAAATGAATACATACATATACATTCACGTCCTTAAATCGCTTTAGGGGTGGGCAGAACCTTAGAGATGCTAAAATGTGATGTTTTAGCATGAATATTAGGGTAAGACAAATTATACATATACATTCACGTCGTTTTATTCCTTTCGGTGTGGACAGAACTTTGGAGATACTAATAGGACACTTGTTAGCATTAATATTACCGTTGTGATGTTACATGGAACAGTGGTGACAGGTCGCTAGCCCATCGCCATCAATAGATCCGTCTACCCCTAGTCCCTTAGTCGCCTCCTACGACATGCCGGGCAGAACGGCAGCTAGTTAGCATTCTTCTTACGTCCCAGCTAGCATGGGAATTGTAGTCTTATTTCTGTATAGAAATAAAATATATAGTTTAATACTGTAATTCAATCGGATATCGAACCCGGAACCTTATGGTGAAGGAGTAAACAAATATAACATGTTATTTCTTACAAACGAGTTTGTACTAATTTTAAATTGAATAAAGACGCAAATAAAATCGCATTTGTAAACATTTTATAACGACATTGTTGATGGTTTATTGATTTGTTTTTAATATTAGTTAATAATATTGTTATTTATATAACGTAGTTGTTGATATACCGGTTCTCGTTCGGTAAATGTTAAGCAAAGCTGAGTGTGGTCTCTGATTAGATCGGTGATAATCACTACATAGTATAAAACAAAGTCGCTTTCTCTGTCCCTATGTATGCTTAAATCTTTGAAACTACGCAACGGATTTTGATGCGGTTTTTTTAATAGATAGAGTGATTCAAGAGAAAGGTTTTTATGTATAATAACATCTATTAAATAGCCAGAAATCCGAAGCCGCAGCGGTACGCTAGTAATAATAAGATTTAGGACATTATTACACCTATTAAACTCGCCCATTGGTAAGGTCATTTAAGACTTGTGTTAAGGGTACTAGTCAACGTATCTTTAAGAAAATTATTGATGATTCTATTAACGCTAGTCCCTTAGTTGTCTTCTATAACAAGATGGAAAGAAAGGCAGCTAGTTAGCATTCTTAAATCCCAGTCTAGCACTGTAATCCCAGCTAGTATTAAACCCGATTTCGTTTAGGTATATCTGGGTTATATGGTACTAATTAATTCATTAGCCCTCTTTTATAAAGTCTACCTTGTGATGTCCTAAACAAATACAGCTGTCAATTTGATTCCTGTGTTATAAATACATACATATACATTTAAATAATTATAAAATACAGAGCCCAATTAGTTACCTGGTTACTTGCATAATCCGTTTTAAGTACACAACATTGTTTCTATTTTATCACAACTGAAAATAATTAATAACTTATCGCGTAAGTTTTTATATAATAAAGTTACCTTTATTAACCTGACGTTACGCGATAAGTCCCGTCAGTTATTAATCATGAGTAACTATAAATCGCGAATCTCTTAAAACTATAAGAACGGAAAATAAGTTTTGTTATTTTTAGTTTTATTATTTAAATCCTATGTATTCACCACAGGTAATTAAAATCACTTAAACGTTAAGTTCTTTTATACTTAGGTCAAATTAATTATGTAACTAACCGGTTAATTGTGTACCTGAGTGTATATTTATTGCGTACATATACATTCACGTCATTTAATCATTAAACTGTGGATATATTATCACCTCAGTCATTTAGCAAAATTACTGAGGCTGTAGTATCTTCAATATATCGGAGATGGACACTCAAGTCTAACTATCCTGCCACAACAGCAAAGGGAGTGTGTATAAAATAGCAATATAAAATAGCATTGATATCTCTAATCTTACTTAGTTTAATTACATTAAGTTAAGAGCATTATAAAGTGTGAAGCGAGAGAGATTTGTCAGGATCGTACAAAGTAGCGATCGATAGTCTCTGCCTATCCCGTAAGGGAAGTAAAGGCGTGAATGTTTGTATGTATTTAACCTAATACATACATATATTAAAGCTTCTACTTCCTTAACGGGATCTATCGAGAGAGTATCGATCGTTCGTCACCTGGAACGATCCTGTCAAATCTCTTGCTTCACTTACACCCTTTAACCTTTTCATACATGTATTAGGTTTTATGTAAGGTCTATAAATTGTATAGTAACATCTCATTATGTATGTTTCATATGTGTCGTAGGATGATTTGATATTTCGTGTTTTTGCAAAACACCTAGGTATTTTGAGAAAACAAGGATAATTAGACAATGGTGATCAACTATTACAAAAGCGATTCGTTTCTGGCACTTCGCTCGGCTCGTGCGTTGTTTGTCACATACTAACCTAACCTTACTTAGATTTCTTTTGATAAGTTACATAACGAATGATCAAACAAAAAACAAACCCGTTCACGACCATTAACCCCTGCGGGGTAGTCAGAAGTTCAGGTTTCTATCTCCGCAAGTGCGAAGGTAGTAATTCTATGGAGACCTCTAATCCACATGTTGACCAGATAGTCAGTACTCAATGTGACAGGTGGTAAGCCATGTCACCATTTACAATTACTAACCATTACCTATTCGGAGAACAAGTAGGTTTCCTAACGATGTTTTCCCTCACCGTATAATTCGATGCATTTCGTTAATGTGTTTTTTATTAAGGAATGATTACCATTGTCTAATTATCCGTGTTTTCGCAGTGACTAGGTGTTTTGCAAAAAGCCGAAATTTCAAATCTTCCTGCAACATACGCAATAAATTGAATTGAATAGTGTGGCAGCACATCTCACTGACTCATAGAACATGTTATGATAAAGCTTACAAGCGAAAGTTGTTTGGTTTGACAATCAATGGAAAAGTTGTATTGACAACCCGTTTACATACATACATATGTAATTATACATACACGTCACGCCTGTTTAGCTTTTAGGTGTAGGTAGTTACGGTTCCTATTTGCTATAGTTATTAGTTATTGTATGAATAATTCATACATACATATCACGCCCAATTCCCTGTAGAGGGATAGGCAGAGATCACGGGTTCCCATCTGGCCCGATCCTGACAAACCACTTTCGCTTCATTGACACTCATACACACTCGGCAGTTGTAAGTACTTTTAACGTCACCCTTTTTCAATATGAATAACTATTCTAAGTAACGTCCCGTCCAGTCCCGTGCTAGTCTGAGACGTAAAAAGAAATAAACTAGCTGCCGTTCTTCCCGACATGTAGTAGGCGACTAAGGGACTAGGGTTAAATGGAATCTATAAGGTGAGGGGCTAGTAACCAATGTTATATAGTTATAGCATTATAATCCCAACATTCATGTTATAAAGTATCTCTTAGATATTGCTTTGTAAACTGTCTGTTATTAAATTATTTGCTAGTCTAACTAGTTAGTTATTCTATTCTATATTATAAATTCATTTGGGCATGTCATAAGATGTGATTTAGGAACTAGGGGTGAATGGAATATATTGGACGATGAAATAACAACCTGTTACCATCATGATCCCAATTTTTTATGCTTTATACATTTTTATTTTTATCTTAGCATATTAAATATCATATAAATACTTAGAATTAAATTTTACATAGATTAAAGATAATTAACATTCTTTTTAGGTACCAAACTTGCAAATAGCTTTACACTAATTGATGTAGTAAATGATAAATTGAATAGTTCATACCTCGTCTCTTCCAAAAGCTAATTAGCATAATTAAATGTATGTATCAATTATTCTTTAGTCACGCGATTATTTGAATGATAAATTACTTTACGTATATAGCTTTTAATGTCGCCATATTTACTAAATTATTCCATATAAGTAAACTGGAAAGCAGAAGAAAAGCGTAGTGCTTAACTCTGCCTCCACCGGGAAGCGAACCCGGGACCTCACGATTATTTAACCATCCATCTCGACAATAATCCTTTAAGAGCTAGACAGAACATCGAAATACCTATTCTAATCACTATTTGCTGAGGTAGACAGAACCATAAAGCACCTTTTCTAACTAACTATTTTCACTGCATCACGACTCTAATCCTTTAAGAGCTAGACAGAACCTTGAAGAACCTCTTCTAACTAACTATTTTCAATACATCACGACTCTAATCCTTTAACAGCTAGACAGAACCTTGAAGTACCTTTTCTAACGTATTTTATTCTTCACAGAGGGTCCAAAGACGAGCAGGAGTGGCACGAATCTGGTGCGCATGCGTCGATCGGCACTCGGCAAGTCCGCTCCTACACTCTCCGTTCACATAGTAAGTGATCTATAATCGCCGAGTGTGTATGAGGAGGTATATGGAGAGTTGTGTAACCATCATAAGCGGCTGTAGCCCAGTGGGTAAGACCTCGGACTTCGTATGAGAAAGGTCCTAGGTTCGAATCCCGACTCTGGCATGTACCAATGAATGAAATTTAAATATGTGTTTTTCATTTACGTACATAATTTACAGTCGCTAACGGTGAGGGAAAACATCGTGAGGAAACCTGCCTATCCCTCGGGATAGGTAATAGTCAGTGCCTATATACGGCGATACGGTTCACAACCTATCGCGTTGGGTGATCTCGGTGAACATGTGGATTAAGGGTGGCCGTAGAATTACTAACTACCTCCGTATTTGCGGAGATTGTTACGCGTAATTACTCCGCAAGGCATATTAAAACACGGATAGAAATACACATCACGCATACACATCACGCCTTGTTCCCTGTAGAGGGGTAGGCAGAGATCACGGATCCCCATCTGTCTCTTGACTACTCACTTTCACTTCATTGACTCTACTACACCTCCTCATACACACTCATATAGTTAAATCCATACATACATATCACGCTACTGTACCCATAAACGAGTAAGCAGAGATGACCAGGGATATGGAGGTATCCTCACGATGTTTTCTCTCACCGTTAGCTACTGTAAATTATGTACGTAAACGAAAATTCTATAATTACTAACTTCGTAATTGAAGAGATGGACACTTGAACCTCTAACTACCCCGTAGGGCATTATATTCAAAGATCATAATACCCAGTTGATTGTAAACACTCAATCTCTGCCTACCCTACAAGGGTGAATACTTATACTTACGACTTTATTTCCAGAAAGAGGCGCCAGTAGTGTCCCGCCGACCCTCGAGGTTGCCAGCACCTCCCCCTCATCACAGACTCTCGTTGGTGGTAAGTAATAAGTTTATGTGCCATCACGCCTAATTGCGTGAGGAGGTAAGACAGGGTTATGGTGAAAATATTTAGCTACAGTTCGTTAAAAACCGGCTTTAGCCCAGTGGGTAAGAACTCGAACTTATGAGAAAGGTCCTAGGTTCGAATCCCGACTCTGGCATGTACCAATGAATGAAATTTTAATGTGTTTTCATTTACGTACATAATTTACAGTCGCTAACGGTGAGGGAAAACATCGTGAGGAAACCTACCTGTTCCCCGAACAGGTAATAGTTAGTGCTTGTAAATGGTGACATGGCTTACCACCTGTCACATTGAGTACTATATGGTCAACTAGTGGGTTCGAGGCAGCCATAGAATTACTACCTTCGCAATTGCGGAGATGGACACCTGAACCTCTGACTACCCCGCAAGGGTTAATGGTCGTGAACTCGTTTGTTTTTTTTGTATACATTGGATGTATATTATACCTACAACCGCCGTATGTGTTTGAGAAGATGTATGAGTGTAAATGAAGCGAAAGTGGTTTCGGATCGGGACAAATGGAGATACGTGATCTCTGCTTACCCCTCTACAGGGAATCAGGCTTGATGTGTATGTAACAGACAGATATACATATTATATGTATGTATGGTTGATAGGTAAGCCTACTCATCACTGAGTCATCAATGACTGTATTGAAATCTTTTTGTGTGTATGAGTAAGGCTTCGTATAAAACGCAAGACTTCACGACCATGTGTTGCGAAAGGGTAGATAGATGCTAGACGTTGTTACTAAGAGAACATAACATACATAAACATACGCTTCACGACTTGTGTATACACACTCTCTTTTTATTATGGCGGGGTAGTCAGAGGCTTGAATGCCCATCTCCGAAATTGCGAAGGCATGTTAGGTATGGGTCATTCGAAGCCCGCGTATCACTAGATAGTCAGCACCCAACGTGATAGGTAGTGAATCGTATCGCCGTATATAGGCACTGACTATTACCTATCCTAAGGGATAGGCAGGTTTCCTCAAGATGTTTTCCCTCACCGTTACTATACTATGACAAATAAATATTTCAAGCTTCTGACTACCCCGCCATAATAAAAAAGTGAGTGTGTATACACAAGTCGTGAAGCGTATGTTTATGTTTTATGTATAGTATGTAAGGATATCTGCCTACCACTTTAAAAAATAACGGTCATAATGTATGTGTGCTTATTAAAAATCGATATTATTAGGGCAACGCTATACATGGTAGTGCTCATTAAAATACAATCATAAAAAACGGCTTATGAATCAGTGGAGGACCGGTTTTAAGAGCATTGCCTTGTGAATCAATAGTTTAATATACATATACATACATGTATTATAGGTTATATGTATTACTAGTGACCCGCTCCGGCTTCGCACGGGTATAAAATATATAGCCTACTCCACTATTTAATGAATGTTATTATACATATAAACCTTCCTCTTGAATCACTCTATCTATTTAAAAAAACCGCATCAAAATCCGTTGCGTAGTTTCAAAGATTTAAGCATACAAAGGGACATAGGGACAGACAAAGCGACTTTGTTTTATACTATGTAGTGATTCGGCATTGAATATTATTACGTTGAGGGAAAACATCGTGAGGAAACCTACCTGTTCCCCGAACAGGTAATAGTTAGTTAGTAAATGGCGACCACCTGTCATGTTGAGTACTGACTATCTGGTCAACACGTGGGTTTGAGGTGGCCATATAATTACTTTCTTCGTAATTGCGGAGATGGACACCTGAACCTCTGACTACCTCGCAAAGGTGGAATATGTAGTCGGAATGCGTTTTGTCTTTTACAACCTTCATAATATACTCTCATGTTATCACTACATAGTATAAAACAAAGTCGCTTTCTCTATCCCTATGTCCCTTTGTATGCTTAAATCTTTGAAACTACGCAACGGATTTTGATGCGGTTTTTTTAATAGATCGAGTGATTCAAAAGGAAGGTTTATATGTATAACATCCATTAAATAGTGGAGTAGGCTGTATATTAGCCTCGCAAAGGTGGAATATGTAGTCGGAATGCGTTTTGTCTTTTACAACTTTCATAATATACTCGTACATATATAAAAATGTTATCACTACATAGTATAAAACACAGATAATATAATACTAGGTATAAAACAAAGTCGCTTTCTCTATCCCTATGTCCCTTTGTATGCTTAAATCTTTGAAACTACGCAACGGATTTTGATGCGGTTTTTTTAATAGATCGAGTGATTCAAAAGGAAGGTTTATATGTATAACATCCATTAAATAGTGGAGTAGGCTGTATATTAGCCTCGCAAAGGTGGAATATGTAGTCGGAATGCGTTTTGTCTTTTACAACCTTCATAATATACTCGTACATATAAAAAAATGTTATCACTACATAGTATAAAACACAGATAATATAATACTAGGTATAAAACAAAGTCGCTTTCTCTATCCCTATGTCCCTTTGTATGCTTAAATCTTTGAAACTACGCAACGGATTTTGATGCGGTTTCTTTAATAGATCGAGTGATTCAAGAGGAAGGTTTATATATATAGTAACATCCATTTAATAGTGGAGTATGCTATATATTTTATACCCGTGCGAAGCCGGAGCGGGTCGCTAGTAATTTTATAATATGTATGTATGTACGGTTGTTTGTTCTAACCGCACAAAGGCTATTAAATAACATTGTATTCTAGAAGTTATATAATTCTTGATCATTATTCTATTAGCGTCAAAGGTGACTAAGGGATTTCAGATAGCCTTGATTTGTACTTATACGTTACGTGTAGTCACGACCGTTAACCCTTACGGGATAGACAGAGACTTAATACGTACATACATTTTGACGACCTCTGTGGCGCGATCGGTTAGACGCCTGAACGCTAATCGTGAGGACCCGTGTTCGTTTCCCGGTGGAGGCAGAGTTAAGAACTACGCTTTTCTTCTGCTTTCCAGTCTGGTTGTTGATTATATATGCTATATATGTATTTATCTATATACATATAATACGTATAATTATATTTCTTAACTATACGTTGACTTAACACAAATCTTAAATGTACTTACCAAGGGGCTAGTTAAATTGGTGTAATAATATCCAAATATTACTAGATATTATCATTATTATATATTTATTTCCCCTTCAACAGGTAGGGGGCGCTAACCGCTGCAGTTCCCCGGGTACGGGCCCCCTGTCCCCCGCGGAGGGCCCAAGATGGCCGACGCACCACCCCCACCCACTTCACCACGCGCTACTTTCGTCCACAGTGAAGCGGACCAAGGAAGTGTAAGTACCAAGTGAAATGAAATTTATTTCTAACTGAAATCAAACGATCATCAATTTCACTTATTGGAAGTAAAATAAAAATTATAAATATTGTTACGAATTAAAAGGAAATCTAATGAATCTATTGGCATTATAATATATGTACATATATATTATATCTATATACAGGGTTATTTGAAAAACATCAACAACCTCGCACGACTAGATAGCTAAAATCATAAACAACAACATTTGTTCTACGAGTTTTATCATAACTCAATACATTAATTAATAATGATTTTTCAAGCGCATAGACTTAAGAACATTCAAACGTAAAATTAAATTGATATTTATTTTTGTATGAAAGTAAAATGTGTCAAATTATCAAAAGTCGTAGAACAAATGTTGTTGTTCACGATGATAGCTACCTGGTCTTGCGAGGTTGTTGATGTTTTACAAATAACCCTGTATAAGCGAATATTAGAGGAGAACCTACGGAGAAGAAATGCTAAGAAACTCTGTAGACAATATTCAACAGAAAATTCAATAATAATCTATTTGATTGTGACTGCCGCTTCATTAGCAATGAAACAAATATTCTGTGCAACTTATAATTATTTATAAATAATAACATATTTATTTAATACATTCGTGTTTAACATAAAGTACATTATGTACTGTCATGACTAGGTTATCATGTCATGCTGGTTAGTAAATTAAAAGTAAACGATACAATTTTATGAACTAAACCACATATAATACATAATTTGGTTTTTTTAATACACCATGTAATATACATGCAAACATATATTCATGCCTCTACGTCCCCAACAGGATAGGCAGAGACTATCGATCGCTACCTGGAACGATCCTGACAAATCTCTCTTGCTTCACTCACACCTATTACCCTTCTCATACATGCTCTTCTGTTCTTCACACTACGTGCACCTGCCTTGAGAAGAATGTTTCCAATTTGATCTGTATAATTATTACGCTCTTACCATGTAATAGATTACCATTTACCATTACCATTTAATATGAACATAAACATACGCTTCACGACTTGTGTATACACACTCCCTTTTTTATTATGGCGGGGTAGTCAGAGGCTTGAATGCCCATCTCCGAAATTTCGAAGGCATGTTCGGTATGGGTCATTCGAAGCCCGCGTATCACTAGATAGACTGCACCCAACGTGATAGGTAGTGAACCGTATCGCCGTATATAGGCACTGACTATTACCTATCCTGAGGGATAGGGAGGTTTCCTCACGATGTTTTCCCTCACCGTTTCGTTGTATTATATAATATTTCTATAATTTATGATTATATGATATTCTTGTTTCATGCTTATCTTTCTAAAGGAATAAAGATGTGTAAGTTTGAGTTTTTAATTAATCAAGTGTTGTTTCTACTTATAAAGTTTTTAAAATTTGGCTAGATTTATAATAAATATTAAACATAATTTTTAGATGGATCCTAAAAACTTGTCTATGGAAAAATATTGGTTATATTTATAGTAACTAAATGGTGTAAATAATATCATTATGTATTTATAAATATCTGTGCAAAGACTTGAACAAAACTCCTGTGGAAATCTGCTAATGCGTTTAAGCACAAACGCAGTTCAATATCAGATCAGTAATAGTATAAAGTTGGTAGTGGATTAGCAAGAATGTCAAATTTAGCTTTAAAATAACAAATTTTGACACTTTTGCTAATCCACTACCAACTTCACACTGTTACTGATCTGATATTGAACTGATATTTTGCAGAAAGCATTAGTGGACTTGGGCTCCTAAACGCTAATCATGAGCTCCCGGGTTCCATTCCCGATGGAGGCAGAGTTAACACCCACTTTTCTTCTGCTTTCCAGTTTGGTTGTTGATTATATATACTATTAATATATTTATCTATATATAATAAGTATATATTTATTAACTATACGTATTTATTAACTATATGTGCTTGTAAATCGATGGCAGCAAAGTGTATAAAGACATCTACAAAAACGCAATTTTACAGAGGAGCGAAAAACGTGAAAAAACGGTGTATTTTCTAAACCATACATACAATGTTTATGAAATTTTCAGGAATGGTATTTAATATTACTATTTTATTAAATATTATTGAAAAATCTTTATATTAGTTTGTAGTTTTCGAAATACGGTACTTGTTTTTTTTTACGCTGTATTATAGAATCAAGCAATAAAGACAACTGACTGATGTCTCTATTTACTTTGTAAAATTAAATAAACTTTTTAATACAAAATAAACACGTTATTTGCAATAAAAACCATAAACATATGTATAAAAACTAATTAAACAAATAAATTATATATCTTCGTAAAGACAAAGTAATATTTTCTAGCCAAATAATGCAGATGTCTTTAGTAACACTGGAATGTTTAAACACGTCTTTATCTACTTCATACTAATATACATAAAACTCAAGAAATATTATTATGTAATTACAATCATTTACTTGTAAAATTAAATATATTATTGAGATTCAGTTAAAGTATGGCATTCCTATTTATTTTAATTGTTTTAGTGCTACATTAGGGGTTTTTTTCGTTAACTTAAACTATATTTAGAACTATATTTGATTATAGTTTTTATTTTTATATATTACATTAAGTATCTTTCTTATTCACGTAGAAAACAAAATAAAAATTTGAATGCAAGTAAACGAAAATGTATGAAATAAAATAGTCTAGTAAGTCTTCTCGTTTTGTCTCAATCACAAAGTAGGTTGAATAGGAACTATTTATCAGTGTCAACGTCTTTTTCATCACCTAGACCATGTTTTAACTCCTTAAAGAAGTTGTGATCAGATGGTGGGATTAGATTTTGCAAACACAAAGTCAAAGCAAACATAGTCGTGATTGATATTCCTGCATTATAAGAATTTGAGAGTTCCAATGGAATGGTTTCATTCTGCTGAGACCGTGCCTTTTTTGCAACATTCACTGATCATATACATTTCATCTAAATATCTAAATCGTAATTTTAAGATATCATGTCTTACTTATTAGGTTGTACCAATGTTTCGCGTACACCAAGGCCTGGTTTTTTTAATCATGTGTAGGTACTGTTCTAGAAACTTTTAAAGTTCAGAATTTAGTTTTAGCTCACTTCAACAACTGCATAGGGTTCATTATTGAGTTTACTCCAGCGAACGCAGGTGTACCATTCTAGAGACAGAAAATCTGTTTAGTTTTAGAAAATTAATGCATGGACGCTGTCTCCTTCTTGTTATGACCTTTTTCTAAAATGCGATGGCAAATACGAATATGTTAGGTAATGAGTGCTGGGTTTGGCAGAAGAATCATGAAAGCAAAATTATTGTGGTAGAGATGAGGTCCCTCAGGAGAGTGTGTAATGTTAGGTTCTGTCAAAGGCCACGGTATAGTGTGATGCGTGAACGTTGTGCTATGAAAGAAGATTTAGAGACGAAAATAGAGATAGGTATGTTAAGGTGGTTTGATGTATGGATGGATTAAACGAGGATTATTAAAAGAATCTATAAAGCCAAAGTGGAAGGTAGATTCGGACGGGGGAGGCCGCGTAGAACTTATTGACATCAAATTGGAGACATTCTTGTCAAGGTGGGTGTACGCAGTGTGAAGAACAGAAGAGCATGTATGATAAGGTTAATGGGTGTGAGTGAAGCAAGAAATATTTTGTCAGAAACCTTTCAGATGGCGATCGATTGTCTCTGACAATTCGTAAACACAAACTTATAGAAAAACAATACGGTTCCGGTTCTGACCACCGTAGCTATTCTAGACCCTCTTCAGCTTTCCTTTAATGTAATCGTAAGGGCAATTGACAACTTCGTTGGAACCCCTTTTTGCCACAGTTTCATCCCTCATGTAGCAAATTGCTTTTATTAAACCCTAGTCGAAGATGGTGAAGTTGTATATTGATATTTTTTTTTAAGTAAAAAGACTGGGGATAGCGTATGGGTGAGCTGAATAAACGACCAGATTCAACTTGCTTCATCTGCTGGGGAGCAGCAGGAAATGCTCACGTGTGTGGATCATGCACTTAAGATGAGAGGTACGAAGCGAAAGTTATGACAGTAGAAAGAAACGGAAGGACATTGTAAAGTTGAAATTGATAAGGAGAATGTGGAGCTAGTGAATGATTTTGTATAACAGGGATGCCTTTTTACAAGAGATGGTACTATCTATGAACTTGCGAGCATGAAGATATGTATAGATGTAAATGTAATGGATGTAAATGTAAATATGTATGGATGTGTATATGGGGTGGACAGAACCTTGGAGGCATAATAATACCTCTTAGGTCGCTTTTTAGCATAAATATTAGAGATTTTGTGTCATACACAACATTGATGACAGATTGCCAGCCCATCGCCCAAAAGATTCCACCTAATTAGCATTGTTACGTCACAGACTAGAACGGGACTGGTACGTATCTACGACGTAAAATATAATAATATAGTATTTTATTTAGGGATTGCGTTTCAATTTCTTCTCGGATGCCCTCTTATTGTATGAGAGCTTTCTCGGTTTCTGAATTAACTGAAAAAATAAATTTCGATCTAAATACTTGTATGAAGTGGTTGTAAATAGAGACATCTGAGTAGTATCGTCCGCAGTAAATAATGACACCTGCCAGATATCTGCATTTACGCCGTAATAACCTCAAGTTTTGAATTAGTCTAAATAAGAACGAAATCAACTTCGAATAAAGTAAAACGTATTAAAAGTTATTAAAATATATTTAAAATAAATGTCTTACATAAACTTGTTCTTTCCATAGTTTCTGTTTAATTAATTTTGTTAAACCGGTGCTGTCGTTAATTTCTTTCTGGACGCCTTTTTTGCCATATTTAACAGTATTTTGTTCCTTGTCACACTTATTTTTTCTTCTTTTTAATATAAAATCATCTAGTTTCATGTGCAACTCTAAAATATTATTTTTAAATATTATTTTTCTGTAAAAGATAACCTGTCCGCGCAAGAAAATGACAACTGCCACTTGTTCTTGTTTACGCCAGATTACGGGCCGCAAACTCCCGCGCAATTACGGACATAGTTACATGTCACTGTTTACGTTGCTTGTTTTAAAAAAAGGAGGGTATATATCTTTAATTACGTCCGAAAAAACCACAATAATAGAAAAAAATATAATTTTGTTTCGTGAAACGTTAGATATTGATATAATATGCTATTTTCTATAAAAAAAACATTTTGTAAAAATTGCAGTTGTCCGTAATTACTTTGCTGCCATCGAAATGGCGACATGGCTGACCACCTGTCACATTGAGTACTGACTATCTGGATAACACGTGGGTTCAAGGTGTTCATAGAATTACTACCTTCGCAATTGTGAAGATGGAAACCTGAACCTCTGACTACCCCGCAAGGGTTAATGATCGTGAATGCGTTTGTTTTTTTTGTATACGTTGACTAGTACCCTTAACGCAAGTCTTAAATGAACTTACCAAGGGGCTATAGTGTATTCGCATTAAGAAAATAGTGACGTCATAATTACTCAAACGATTTGACCAATGAGACGTGACAACGGTTGTCTGCGATTGGTCAATGCGACTTGTTTTATCATTTACTCACGTCTCATTGGCCAGATTAACCTCTGAATGTCATGACGTCACTATTTACTTAATGCGAATATACTATAGTTCAAATGGTGTAAAAGTGTATTATTTTTTCCAGAGATGGCAGGAGGTGGTCAGTGGCCTCGTTGCCGTCGTCGGGCTACGGCACCACGCCTGGCAGCTCGAGCCTCTCTGTGAGTATTGTACGTTCACCGCCATTTGCCTTTATTACATACATGCCATATTATATACATTACTATAGGCTGTTCGCGTTAAGTAAATAGTGACGTCATGACATTCAGAAGTTAAACTGACCAATGAGACGTTAGTTAATGAGAAAACAAGTCACATCGACCAATAACAGACAACCCTTATAAAATCTCATTGGTTAAATCATGGGGACATGATGACGTCACTATTTTCTTATTGCGAATATAGTATAGTGACCCGCTCCGGCTTCGCACGGGTATAAAATATATAGCCTACTCCACTATTTAATGGATGTTATTATACATATAAACATTCCTCTTGAATCACTCTATCTATTAAAAAAACCGCATCAAAATCCGTTGCGTAGTTTCAAACATTTAAGCATACAAAGGGACATAGGGACAGAGAAAGCGACTTTGTTTTTTACTATGTAGTGATATTATCACATTCATCCCATAACAAACATACATACCATATATAACATATATACATATATAACACGACCGATTCCCTGTAGAGGAGTAAGTAGAGATTACGGATCTTCATCTGTCCTGATCCTGACAGACCACTTTCGCTTCATTAATACTCATATACCTCCTCATACACACACGGTGGTTAAAGGTAGTCCTGACGTCATGCTTTTCCAATATAGCTGGCCGAATAGGACATATGATAGTATAGCGATAAAAACGACTATTAACCCTTGAAGAGTAGTTAGGAGTTCACGATTCCATCTGCGCAATTGTGAAGGTAGTAATTTTATGGCGACCTTTAATCAGATAGTGACTAGATAGTCAGTACTCAATGTGGCAGGTGCAGTATCATTATTTACATGCACTAATTAATTACCTGTTTGGGAAACAGGTAGGTTTCTTCCGGATGTTGTCCCTCACAGTAGTATTCTGAATATCCACTACGCAAACGTATTTTTATTTCCAAAAATGTACGTAGAAATTAAATAAACTTCATTTCCATTTGTACTTGCTCAGGCGGGATTTAAACTCTGCACCCACTGATACAGAGTCAAGCCCCAAACAACTGAGCTACATTGACTTTACTGAGACCTTTAATGGTGGTATATAGAAATTAAAATACAATAAGCTGTACATTGCGTAAAATTACAACCGTTTTGCTCTGTCAAATCATTGCCATACAACACCCCTTCGAATATACACTTGCTTCACGCTGTATGTATTTCTGTTCCAGTCTCAATGTTCCTCACAAGAGAGGCTTTTGGCAGTGCAGGCGAATGACCCACCGAAGCCTCCGTGTCCCCACTGCCACCAGCGACAGGGATCGCTCAAGTAAGTTGAATAGCTCTCTTTCTTGTTATGTAGATAACTCGTAATGCCATGCAACGGTTCAGACATAATATCAGCGTTGCGTTGTACACGTGCGTGCTTAGCGTGAATTCTTCAGTACAAATTACTCAGAGGAGTATGTTACGTTAGATTTTTCTATGACCACCTCCGTGGCGGGAATGGTTAACCAACTCAACGCTAATCATGAGATCCCGGATTCGATACTTGGTGTACGTAGAATAAAGAACTACGCTTTTTTTGCTTTCCAATCTGGTCGTTTATATTATAAACGTTTGTTTTTATCTATCTATAACAAGTACATACCTTTTCACTGCATCAAAGTTTTTCATCCTTGATGTTTATTGTTTGTGTGTTTAATGTAATTTGAAGCAGTGAATGAAATATTTTTTTTTTTTCTTTCTATGTATACGTTGACTAGTTCCTTTAACACAATTGAACTATTGATTCAAATCCATATTGAACAAGAGGTTAGTTCTATTGGAGTAATAGTGTTCTATAATATGATATGCTCACGCACCATATTTCCCGCAGCGGTTCGCAGGGCAGCGGCATGAACGCGTGGGCGTCGTTGTCGGACAGCGGTGGCAGTGGGCCGGTGCGCGCCCCCTCACCCCACAGTCCATTGAGGAGGCTTAGAAGCCGAAGTCTCAGGTTCGTATACTTACTTGTAAGAGGCGACTAAGGGACTAGGGGTAAATGGGATCTATTGGGCGATCGGCTAGCAAGGTGACGCACAAATGTTTTTTTAGAATGAATGCTTAATTGATATTACCGAGGAGATATTACAAAGGTCCTAGGTTCGAAACCCGACTCTGGCATGTACCAATGAATGAAATTTAAATGTGTTTTTCATTTACGTACATAATTTACAGTCGCTAACAGTGAGGGAAAACATCGTGAGGAAACCTGCCTATCCCTCAGGATATTTAATAGTTAGTGCCTATATACGGCGATACAGTTCACTACCTATCACGTTGGGTGCTGTCTATCTAGTGATACGCGGGCTTCGAATGACCCATACCTAACATGCCTTCGAAATTTCGGAGATGGGCATTCAAGCCTCTGACTACTCCGCCATAATAAAAAAAGGGAGTGTGTATACACAAGTCGTGAAGCGTATGTATGTATGTATGTATTCTTACATGTCTTCGAGGTTCTGTCCATCTCGACGGGGATTAAAGGATGTGAATGTATATGTATGTGGGACGTACTCAGATTATATCATTTGACAACCTCCGTGGCGCGATCGGTTAGACACCTAAACGCTAATCGTGGGGGGTCCCGGTTTCGATGCCCGGTGGAGGCTGAGTTAAGAACTACGCTTTTCTACTGCTTTCCAGTCTGGTCGTTGATTATATATGCTATATATGTATTTATCTATATATAATATGTATACATTTCTTAAATATACGTTGACTAGTACCCTTAACACAAGTCTTAAATGTACTTACCAAGGGGCTAGTTCAATTGGTGTAATAATGTCCAAATACTATTATTATTCAATTCAACATTTCAGTTCGCCGTCCCGCTCGCCGTCTGGCGGGGGCGGGGGTGCGGCGTCCGGCGGGGAGGGGGGCAAAGATGACGCCGTGACCGCCATGTCGTCGCTCTTCGCGTCACGGTTTCCCCAGGCGCAGAAAGCTATGGAGGATAAGTGAGTATAGCTTATAATATATAGTTGATAAGATAACCTTTAAGGAGTAGTTCTAGTGTATATTTCCGCTGTTGCGGAGGGATAAATTGTATGGTCACTTTGTATTCATGTGTGGGCTAGAAGGTCAGAAGCTAACGTTATATGTGGTAATACTAGTAACCATGTACTAGTTCTATCAACAAATCCGTATTACTATGAATTTTAGTTGTATTATCTATCTCGTATTACTAATAGGTAGGTTTGCTGAACGTGTTCGCGAGAACAGGAGTTTACTAATGCGTTTTATCACAATGGTAGTGGATTAGCAAGTGTTAAATTTCACCATTGATGACAGCAAAACTGTCTAATATCGCCTTAAAAATGACGTAATTTATAACTTGTTCTTATCTACAAACATCATCACACTATTACTAAAGTTTCATTGAACTGATATTCAGCAAAAAGCATAAGCCCAGCTATATTTAGCAGTTATTGCCAATAAGTGCATGGAAACACAAAAATATATTTCAACTGGTACCTGCCCGGGTGATTGAACCTACCTTGCTATATCATCCGACACCATCAATAGTGGAAGTAACACCTCCTATTGAGCTACTGCTGTTTTTAACTTACCTTCCTCTGTAACTTACAGGTTGCGTGGATTGATAACTGAATTGTCGGAACTAGATAAGAAACCTGACAGGCAGCCTATCGAGAGATTCGTTCAACGACAGGTATGGTCAATAAGTATATTCACGCCCTTTTATTCCTTTTAGGGTGGACGGAACCTTGAAAACATACATACATATATACACGCGTCTACATCCCCAACGGAACAGACAGAGACTATCGATCGCCACCTGGAATGCTTCACTCACACCCATTAACTTTCTCATACATGCTTTTCTGTTCTTCACGTTACGTACCTCGTTAATGAGTTTTTTTATATATAGGAAATTTTTATTGAACCGAACCTGGAACTGCCGGTTTTCGAATCCTTGATCCATCGGAACCACTATCACATTGTATACCTCCTTTTAGTTAACTCCTTTTCGGGTAGATAGAACCTCGAATACCTAATACCTATGTACTTAGTCATTGAATGCCTCGCAGCTAATGCGCAATGCCCCGCTCACCAGGGGGGTGGTTACTAAACGAGATCTCAGAGAAGCTGGATCTTTTTATCTGTTCTCAGGCCGAATTCGCAAGAGTATAATTTACATATTTCATACAGTAATACTTAATAGCTTATTAAATAGTTCATAACGTATGAGTTTATATGTATATGTCTATAAAATGTTTATGTATGTTAGTACCGAATGTGGGTGATGTTTTGTATTATAACGTAATAATGTAATTTATAGTCTGTATTGTCGTATTAGGGCTCATCCTGTAATGGCAAGATATTGTTATTAAATAGATAAAAAATAAATAAATTTATCTTTAGAGTTGTGATGGTCATGAATTTTTTTATTATGAATATTTGGAATCGTGATATGGAAATTGCCTTTTGCCTATATCGAGACACGAGCAGGTTTCCTAACAATGTATTCAATATAATCTACATGTCTCTTGCAGGTACTGGAAATGGCGAGGGACTGCCTGCACAAGTCGGAGTCTAAACAGGTGACCAGCAGCTACTTCTACGACATGGCTGAGAGCTTGGACAGATTGCTGGCTGAGGTAGGCAGGGCAATGATGCTATTTACTATTATAATAATAATATTTGGACATTATTGAACTAGCCCCTTGGTAAGTTCATTTACGACATGTGTTAAGGGTACTAGTCAACGTATATTTAAGAATTATATACATATTATACATAGATAAATACATATACATATAGCATATATAATCAACAACCAGACTGGAAAGCAGTAGAAAAGCGTAGTTCTTAACTCTGCCTCCACCGGGAATCGAACCCGGGACCTCACGATTAGCGTTCCGGCGGCTAACCGATCGCGCCACGGAGGTCGTCAAAATCTATTCATTGCCATATATTTTCACTATTGAGATTGTGTGGTATGAGAATATGTAGTTTGAAAGTAGTGTAATTTTCTTTATGGTATAGATATCTTTCTTACACTATTTCTTTTCTAATATGGTTTTGTATAGATTCACTTTAGTTTTATTTGTAAATATATATGTGTGTTTTTCCGTGTTAATTTTTCAGTGCTAGTAATTATTTCTACAAAGAAAAAAGACTACTCTTCCCGTACTATACCATCTAGGGACGTATAAAGAATGCTAACTTGCTGTCGTTCTTCCCAATATGTCGTAGGAGACGACTAAGGGACTAGGCATAAATCGAATCCATTGGGCGATTGGTTGGTAACCTGTCACCATTATTCTATTCGTAAAATCCCAATGTTCATGCTAGAAAGTGCCCAGGATATATTATTGTCTACGAGTTTCTGTTCATACATACACGTCACCCAAGTCCCTGTAGAGGAAGGCAGAGATCACGGATTAAATAAAGGCCGTGAATATACATGTATCACTACATAGCATAAAACAAAGTCGCTTTCTCTGTCCCTATTACCCTTTGTACGCTTAAATCTTTGAAACTACGCAACGGATTTTGATGCGGTTTTTTAATAGATAGAGTGATTAAAGAGAAAGGTTTATATGTATAATAACATTCATTAAATAGTGGAGTAGGCTATATATTTTATACCGGTGCGAAGCCGGAGCGGGTCGCTAGTATATACTATATTATCTTATCTTATTTGACGACCTCCGTGGCGCGATCGGTTAGACACCTGAACGCTAATCGTGAGGTCCCGGGTTCGATTCCCGGTGGAGGCAGAGTTAAGAACTACGCTTTTCTACTGCTTTCTAGTTTGGTCGTTGATTATATATGCTTTATATGTATTTACGTATGTATAACATGTATACATTTCTTAAATATACGTTGACTAGTACCCTTAACACAAGTCTTAAATGTTCTTAGCTTGGGGCTAGTTTAATTGGTGTAATGAAGTCCAAATATTATTATTATTATCTACGAGCTTTAGTTCTTAGAAGGGATTAAAGAACATACATACATACACATCACCCCAAGTCCCTGTAGAGGGGTAGGCAGAGATCTAAGTTAAAGGCCCTCAATATACATGTATATATACTATATTATCTCACAACAGACCCGTGAAAAGTCAATGGAGGCGGGTGCAGGAGTGGCGCCGTTGGTCACTCGTCTAGTCTTAGCCATGGCGCGGCCGGCGAGGCTACTTGAGTGTCTCGAGTTCGACCCCGAGAGGTTCTACCGGCTGCTAGAGGCGGCTGAGGGAAGGGCCCGCCATGAGCAGGTATGTGGAGAAAAAGAGGGGGAATTTTGGTGTCAGGGGGGTAGGTTAATAGTGAGAGAATAGTTTGTGTTTCGCGGGTACTGAATATGTGGCTGTGTCACTTTATATAAGCAATAGAGACAGGAAACTATTCTATAACTATTCTGTCATGTTAGTCGTACTACTGGCGGAACCAGAGTTATATAAGTTAAAAAGTAAATTTAAAGGTTTATATTGCTTGGAGATATAGTTTTAGTTGAAATGAAATGAAATTCTTTTATTCAATATCAGGATCATAAAATCACTTATTGAAGGTCAAAAAAAAAAAAAAACATTTCCATCGGAAAAGTTGTCATTACAGTTAATCAATTGAAATAAAAATATTAAATAAATCTAATTAAACTAATGGCATTTCGTAAAGCAAAATCCTGCAGAGAAGAAATGCCAAGAAACTCTGCAGACATATTTCAATACAATACAACTTAATTAAATGATCCATCAGAATGAGACTGCAGCCTGACTAGCAACCAACGAATATTATGAGCAACATATTAAAGGTGTCCCAATAAGAACATGCATCGTGAGGCTGCAATCACACCAAGATGAAACGTCACATAACATCATTTAGATAATCTTTCACTTTGTAGTAGCCCTTCTCGATCAACGTCGCTTTAGTGCAAACTTTAAATTTGTCTAGAGGTAAGGACTTTATAGACTCTGGAAGTTTGTTATACAGTTAGTAAAAATAAATTAAAAACGACGTTTACAAAAATAGTATTAAGTAAATTGCATCCGTGCTGCTATAACTTAATGCGCATGTTGAAAGGTTGGACTTAGTCTCCTATCTGCTAATTGAATTCACATTAAATGTGTTCGCTTTAATTCGTTATCATTAAAAATAATGAATTATTTTTAGAATTATAATTATTGTAATATGTTAATTAAGTATTACAAGCAAGTATCCCTCACCTTGGGTGTGCCTGTAAGATTAAGTATTTTCAAATTATTAATCGCCTTTGTTTTATTCTCAGGGTATAACGACGGATATCCCGCAGTACATAATCCATAAACTGGGATTATCAAGGGATCCGATCGCGGAACTGAACGCGCCGCCACCGCCACCGCCGCCGCAGAATTATTCGCCGTCCAAGTAAGTATACAGTAATGATACACTGAGCTAATTTACAGGGTTCAAAAGGTTGTTATTTTTTTGTTGTCATCTAGTAACTCTTGTATTTTGAGGTGTCATTATGTTAATAAATTATAATAAAGGCGCTATTTTTAATTTTAGAGAAGATTGTATGTATCTAGGTGATATTTTTTGACAAAGGCACTTTAAAGAAAAGGATTTCAATACTTTTTGTTTATAATTTTATCACTCAAAGCTAAAATAATAGACTTCGTATATGAGTGTAAAAAAACTAAACTTTAGGTATCAAAAATAGGTTATGATACTCCTAATTACGGTCCACCCCATCCAATATCATGGACCTGAAGCCACTTCTTCATTAGTTACTTCAGTTGTACTCAACACCCCCTTTCGTTCAGATCCCGCGGCCGCCAATCCCCCCCGGGAGGACCTGGCGGAGCGCCCCCCTCTGAGAACGACTACCAAGTGGTAAAGCTGATCTCTAACGGGGCCTACGGAGCGGTGTACCTGGTCAAGCACAAGCAGACACGACAAAGGTATGTTGGTTTAGTTTTAATTGTATGGTGAGAGAAATAAATATCCCTCAGGATAGGTGATAGGTCAGTGCCTATATACGGCGATACGGTTCACTACCTATCACGTTGGGTGCTTTCTATCTAGTGATACGCGGGCTTCGAATGACCCATACCTAACATGCCTTCGAAATTTCGGAGATGGGTGTTCAAGCTCTGACTACCCCGCCATAATAAAAAAGGGAGTGTGTATACACAAGTCGTGAAGCGTATGTTGTTTTTATGTGAGAGAAATGGGCAATGAATGTCCAGGTGATAACTTTTTGAATACACGTGAATCTCAGTTTATACTAAAACTGTAAGTGTTTGAAAGCGTGAATATCTTTCTTGAGATTTGTATGTAATGTACCCTAAAATATTGACTAGTAAGAGTGATATAAGAGTTATATTCTCTTGAACTTAAATAATAGTATTTTTTTATATAATAAAGTTACCTTTATTATTAACTCGACGTTTCAGTACCCTTGGTCACGGGCAGAACTGATTAATAAATGAACTAAAGGTAACTTTATTATATAAAAATTTACGCGATAAGTCCCCTTAGTTATTATTCATGAGTATAAATCGCGAATCTCTTAAAACTATAGATAATAATAGTCAATAAATAACTAATATTGCAGACTAACTAAAGACAGAAATAACTAAATATGTCCGACTATGAAAACAATGTCTGATTAGACACTTAAATCATTACTACTAAACTAATTAACTCTACAAGTAAGATTAAATCCGTGATGTTTATATTTATATTATTTTCAGATATGCAATGAAGAAGATAAGCAAGAATAACCTAATACTTCGCAATCAAGTGGAGCAGGCATTCGCCGAAAGGGATATACTAAGCTTTGCTGACAACCCTTTCGTGGTAAGAAAGATTATTCTTTTCTCTATTTATCCAAACTTTTTTTTCAACAGATGATATTGACAAGATATTGATATTGATAGGTTTTCTTTTGTTCACTCTCCTTAGTCTTCCGAATCCAGTCCCTTTAAACAGTTTTAGGTCGCGGACACAAGCGACCTACTCAAAGGTAGCGCTTAACGCAAAACTTTTACTTTTATACTGCGTTGTTTATCTAGGGTCATGACAAAATGAATTTATTGTTATTTATCATATTGATTATTATAATAATAATATACTTGTAATACTATTTAGGACATTTTACACCACACCAAATGAACTAGCCCCTTGGTAATTTCATTTAAGACTAGTGTTAAGAGTACATCCATTTGGAGTATTGAAATTCCAGCGCACTGTAGTACAACAAATTTATGAAATTTCCATTAATCTCCCTCTTGTATTCAATGACATGACTAGAATAATAACTAACGGGACTTATCGCGTATGTTTTTATATACTGACTGTCGGCCCGTGACCATGGCTGCTGCAACGTAGCCGAAACGTCGGGTTACTAAAGGTACCTTTATTATATAAAAACTTACGCGATAAGTCCCGTTAGTTATTAATCGCGAATCTCGTAAAAAACGATGACTTGACAAAAACTTCACTTACTTATTCTCTTCCATTCGATTCCAGGTAACAATGTACTGTTCGTTCGAGACGAAGCGCCATCTGTGTCTCATAATGGAGTTCCTAGAGGGGGGCGATTGCGCCGCTCTGTTGCGAGCCGGCCCCCTCCCTCCGGATATGGCGCGGCATTACTTCGCCGAAGCGGTGTTGGCGGTTGAGTATCTGCATTCCTATGGGATCGTGCATCGGGACCTCAAGCCTGATAAGTGAGTGTAATTTTTGTTTGTTTTGTTTGACGACCTCCGTGGCGCGATTGGTTTAGTACCTGAACGCTAATCGTGAGGTTCCAGGTTCGATTCCCGGTGGAGGCAGAATTAAGAACTACGCTTTTCTTCTGCTTTTCAGTCTGTCGTTGCTTATATATGCTATATATATATTTATCTATATATAATATGTATACATTTCTTAAATATACATTGACTAGTACCCTTAACACAAGTCTTAAATGTACTTACCGAGGGGCTAGTTCAATTGGTGTAATAATGTCCAAATCTTATTATTATTATATATTATACATATAAACCTTTCTCTTGAAACACTATCTATTAAAAAAAACCGCATCAAAATCCTTTGCGTAGTGTCAAAGATTTAAGCACACAAAGAGACATAGGGAGAAAGAAAGCGACTTTGTTTTATACTATGTAGTGATGTAGCCCAGTGGGTTCTCGGATTTCTCATGAGAAAAGGTCCTAGGTTCGAATCCCGGCTCTTCCATGTACAACAACGCTAAAAGTGCAGTCCCACTAACTTTTTATAAGGTTTACGTTTATAAGAACAAAATACAATATAATTCATTTCGAAGCACGCGAACGTATAGTAACCATAACAATGCATAGTGGCGCCAGTTATAAAATGTATAATATTGTCTTCTGTTCTACTCTTAACTATCGGGATTTATGCAATGAGTAGACGTGGCTCCGTATTGTCTGCCAGCTGTATATTGAAAAACTATTTAACCTATAGGCTGTTCGCGTTAAGTAAATAGTGACGTTATGATATTCAGAAGTCAAACTGGCCAATGAGACGTTAGTTAATGAGAAAACAAGTCACATTGACCAATAACAGACAACCCTTATGAAATGTCATTGGTTAAATCATGAGAACATGATGACGTCACTATTATCTTAATCCGAATATACTATTTTTTTTATAATTTCATTACTTTCCAGCTTGCTCATCACTGCGACTGGCCACATCAAGCTCACCGATTTCGGACTCAGCAAAATGGGTCTTATGTCGTGTGAGTAGAGTCTAAAGTTGTATTCGTTTCGCAAAGTATAGAAAAAGAGATGTCGAAAAAGTTATTGGTCCATCTACAAATATGTTTAAGCGAGTAGTGCAATATTTTTTAAGTTTTTGTTTGGAGATTCGGAAGTATATGAAAGTTCATGTTTTTAATGCTGCAATCTTCAATATGAATTGATATTAAATACTTTTTCTTCAATATAACGATCATAAATATTACTTATTGCAAGTAGAAAAAACACAATTTATTATAAGTAACAATAAACGTTTCCTAATAAAAGGCTAACCAACGTTTACACCTCCTTGAACCTTCTTAACCCGCGTTCATACTTTCAGTGGCGACGAATCTGTACGAAGAGTACGCGGATCGCGAGGCCAGACAGTTCTCGGATAAGCAAGTATGCGGGACGCCCGAATACATCGCCCCAGAGGTCATATTGAGACAGGTGAATACTCTAACTATAGGTTTCCTTACAATGTTTTCCTTCACCGTATAATTCGATGCATTTCGTAAATATGTTTTATTAAGTAAATGTACATAGAAATTAACTAAACTTCATTTCGATTGGTACATGCTCAAGCGGGCTTTGAACCCTGTACCCACTGATACAGAGTCAAGCCCCAAATAACTGAGCTACGTCGCAAACTCGGAGACATGACAATATCTCCTAGGTTTTAGCATGAATGTAAGGATTTTGAGGTCACATGGAACATTAATGACAGATTGCTAGTCCATCATCCTTAGATTCATTTGACCACTACTACCTAATGCGCCTCCTACGACACGCCGAGAAGAACGGCAACTAGTTTACATTGAAATGTACCTTGCCCACTAACACATCCAATATAATTTCAGGGTTACGGAAAGCCAGTAGACTGGTGGTCTATGGGTATCATTTTGTACGAGTTTCTAGTTGGATGCGTGCCGTTCTTCGGAGATACACCTGAAGAGTTATTCGCTCACACTGTCAATGGTAAGTTAAAGGGGAAGTAGGTACATAGAATATAATAATCATATCATAATCATAGAATAAAATAAAATAATAGATAAGTAGTTAATCTGATTTGATTTATTTTAAGAATTAGTTAATGACAATTTTTTTATAATCAATAAGTGATTTTATGATCCTTATATTGAATAAAAAGATTTTCATTTCATTTCAGTACCGTTATATGTTTAAATGATAAACGAAGTAAGAGTAAGGTGTAAATGTCGTAGGACTAAGTCGTGTATGATTATGTTATTAGCTGATTCTTATTGTGAAATAAGTTTCAGTATTCGTATATAATATATAGAGAAATAATATTGATCTTATCTATTGTGTGGCCTAAAGAAATAATAGAATAAAGTGTTTTATAATTAAAAATTTACATATTATGTGAGCTTCTACAAAGCTACATATACAAAAATGTATTTAATATATTTTCCGCTGAGAATGAACAAGGAACCTTTGCATCTCTTCGTGAATCGAAGCCACACTGTGCTACACCTCTTTAATTTTCCTACATAGTAATATGGTAATTATTAATATATCAATTCGACTCAGCTCAGTTGTTTGGGGATTGACTTTGTATCAGTGGGTACATGGTTCATATTCCGCTTGAGCATTTACGTAATAAATGTACATTTTCATAATAAAAATACATTTACGAAATGCGTAGCATACTACGAGGAACAGGTAATAGTTAGTACTTGTAAATGGCGACATGGCATATCACTTGTCACAATGAGTACTGACTATCTGTTTGTCATAATATTGCCTTTAATATACTATCTTTCCTGCCCAGACGACATCGAGTGGCCGTCAGAAGACGACTTCCCAATAGCAGTGGAAGCGAGAGCTATAATCACGGACCTCCTGGCACGGAACCCTCGGGACAGACTGGGCACTGGAGGCACGCATCAAGTCAAGGTGAGGACTTACATACAACATGCACTCAGGTGCTTTGATAACTTTCACGGTTGATATATTACTTGACGATTTTTTCTTAACGGGAGATACTATAAGGAAAAATAGAAATACATACTGACACATCTGGCCTGATTCCCTGTAGACGGGTAGGCAGATACTGGGAACCCTGTCTGTCCAATCATTAGTAGTGGTTGTAATTGTCTTCTATATATTGTTTATTGACTCTCCCTCAGGATAGGTAATAGTCAGTACCTATATACGGCGATACGGTTCACTACTTATCACGTTGGGTGCTGTCTATCTAGTGATTCGAGGGCTTCGAATGACCCATACCTAACATGCCTTCGAAATTTCGGAGATGGGTATTCAAGCCTCTGACTACCCCGCCATTATAAAAAAGGGAGTGTGTATACACAAGTCGTGAAGCGTATGTTTATGTGCTTAACGGAAGATACTATAAAGAGATAAATGCAGCGGTTGCTATTGCCTTTTACATATTATAGAATAGTAAACGTTTATTCACAATAACAACAATACAACACACATAACAAAAAATGGTACAAACGCATACGAATAACAGTAATTGTTTTGTATACCATTCGCAGTGGATAGTATCGCAGAGATAAAACAATTCCTCAGTTGCTTAGTTGTTCTATTCAGATCGTGATGTCAGTAATATATGATATGAATGATGATAAGTTACTTTGCTACCACCTATAGGTTTTTATCACCATTTACAATATTTTAATTACCCGTTTGACACTGTATGTCGTGTTTTGACGACCTCCGTGGCGCGATCGGTTAGCCGCCGGAACGCTAATCGTGAGGTCCCGGGTTCGATTCCCGGTGGAGGCAGAGTTAAAAACTACGCTTTTCTACTGCTTTCCAGTCTGGTCGTTGATTATATATGCTATATATGTATTTATCTATGTATAATATGTATATATTTCTCAATATACGTTGACTAGTACCCTTAAACACAAGTCTTAAATGAACTTACCAAGGGGCTAGTTCAATTGGTGTAATAATGTCCAAATATTATTTTTATTATTATATTATTATTATGTCAATGTATAGAATAATGTATTTTTTGTTGCAGGAACACGTATATTTCTATGGCTTGGATTGGAACAACTTGCTTCGGCGTAAAGCTGAGTTCATACCCCAGCTAGAAAACGATGAGGACACCAGCTATTTTGACAGTGAGTTCTTAATGTTCAAGGGATGGAGACATTTCTGATTATACTAAAGTATAATTTCGGTTCAATATATAAGGCATATATTTGTCAATGCATAACATTACCTGTCAACTATTTAAGTTTATTTTATTTATTTACAACAGTACAACATACGTTACATGCAAATACCTAATGCGTATGCATATATATATATATATATATATATATATATATATATATATATATATATATATATATATATATATATATATATATATGTCAAGCAAAAGCAAGCAAGCTTATTATTAGTAAGTGGAACATCATTTACTTTACGTACTAAAAATAATCTAGTGTACATACAGCCTGTACCGTCTAGGTCTAGGAAGTGTAGATACTTATTACGCCCGAAGAAGGACCGTCTCGAAGGACCAAATGTAAATGAGTGATTTATAAATATCACTTATTGAAAGTACGTAGGTTATGTAGGGGCCGGCCCAATAAGACATATGACAGTCAGATAGACGCTATATTGAAAAAAAGGGTGACGCTAGGAGTACCTATAACTGCCGAATGTGTTTGAGAAGATATATGATTTTCAATGAAGCGAAAGTACTCTGTCAAGATCGGGACAAATGGGGATCCGTGATCTCTACCTAGCCTTCTACGGGAATCAGGCATCTATGTATGCAAAGTAAAAAGAATAACAATACCAAAACTAATATTAAACTAATTTATATCATAGGTCGTTGCGAGAGATACAACCACAGCGAGGTCGAGACGGACGAGGCGGGGGGTGAGGAAACGACTGAAGAGGGGGGGCTGTTCGCGGCGTTCAGCAGCACATCGCCCCAGTGGAGACGGCACCAGCATAATTCCACACTGGAGCATTCTTCGAGGGTAGGTTTTCATGCATACGTATGTCACCTTTATTCCTTATGAGGTGTTCGTTAGAGCGATTTCATAAGGGTCATTATTCATCATATTTTCACAGAAGAAGTAGATTAGTAATCAAGGGATACCTTTTGTATATAATAAACGCTAGTTACTCTATACGTTATTATAGGTGTTGTAATGGCATTATTAAGAAATGTTTCTATCAAATTGCAATGTCTTGACTTAGGCAATATTTTAGTTGACTCTTACGACATGCGGGAAAAAGAGACTTGCGTGCTATCTGCATCCAAGACTATTATGAAATGTATATCACTAAACCTATATACTATATACGTCCTGAGCTAGTCTAAACTGGCTCTAATAGGAATTGATTCTCACAACTAACTATTTTTCTCTGTTTCATGCATACATTCATATGTATATTCACGCCTCTATGCCCCTTAAGGGAATTGGCAGAGCCGATATCGATCGCCACCTGGAACGATCCTACCAAATCTCTCTTGCTTCACTCACGCCCATTAACCTTCACATACATGCTCAATCTTAAATCAATGTTGTTTTTTTTTGTCCCAGAGCACGGATAGTTGGCCCGGCACTCCGGATAGCGCCGGTCCGCCGACCACTCCGACTGCGCCTCCGCACCATCACCACAAGTGTCCGGTAAGTGGCCTATTGCATCCTCAGGGTTCAGAGTATCATTGGTCATCATTAGTTGTTTTTTTATACATACATTTTTAGGTCATTTATGCGTATGCTGTAAAGAGGTACGCTAAGATAACAGGATGCCGTTATTCCCAATCCTGACGTAGAATTCTATGTGTGTACTCTATGTAAGCATCAGAAATATTCCAAATGTGCACATTTGTGCTCAAATAAAGATATAAGATCGTCTATGGTGCGTCAACAAAGTTAGCAGCTCAGAGAAAGTTGAAAATACAAATAATTATTTGCGGCTGAATATTTCGTCCATTGTGATGCCAAACTGGCTAAATATGTTCGCTTTGGGATAAGATTTGGATCCTCAACTGGAACGAACCAAAGGAAGAGAAGAATTGGAGCTTCGATTTCGTTTTTCTTCGGTTGTAGTGGCTGGCGGCGTTGGTGTAACCATGGCGATGAAATAACAAGAAGTTCAAATGCCGTGGCATCAGTGTTTGTACTTCAGCCGACATAACCTTAGTGGTGAATGGCTTAATAAAGAATAAAAAAAAAGATATGAGATCTCTGTGTAAATTGCATTTGGACTCGAGTGTGCATGTATTAACTATATATTGTTAAATCTATCTATATTGATATCGAAATTACAAAAACCGTGAGGTAACCTAGCTATTCCTTGGAATAGGTTATATTCAGTGCAATAGGTATTATCCGTGATGTAGTTCACCACCTGTCTCATTAGGTTAACCAGTAACTAACTCCGCAGTTTCGGCAATGAATACTTGAATCCCTGGTTAACAGTCATAAATGTTTCAGTTATTTAATGTACATTCCACTATGTTAGTAATCATTATGTGTTTCCCAGATCCTCAGCGGCGCGACCTCAACGGCTGAGTCGTCGCAGACAGATTCAGATGACGTGTCGCCCGGCGCACGACGACGCTCCGCCCCCTTACGCCCACACGCTCATTTGCACGCCCACGTACACACGCATAGGTATGTAAAAATGGTAGTCTTATAATATTTAGATCACAGTTGTACCTCGATAGTGAATCAATAGCGCGTCGCTTTCGATTGAGCATAGATAAAGCTGTCAAAACAATTCTCACAAAATGAAAATGACACATACATTCACGTCTTTCAATCCTTTTCGGGATAGGTAGAACTTTGGAGCCCCATATCCTCACACATGGGTTCTATGTGTCCCGTGTGTGTGGAATACATTCTAAGAGAGCGATTTCTATCCGATACTGCTTTTACTGTTTCTTAAAACTAACAATCGAAAACCCTTGTGTATAGAAAGATCAATAAAACTCTAATTGAGATACATACATCTAATCAAACAAACTCAATATCTACAAGCACTTAACCACACAAAAAACCTCAATATCTTGCTTCTTAACTAATCTTCTATCTTCCACAAAGAATGGAGACGCAGAAGAAAGAAGAGAAGTCGATAGATAAGCCGGACCGAGTAGAAAAGGTTGATAAGGAGAAAGACAAGACCAAGGCGATGCCACTCATTCCGAAGACCATGCGGCGGTCTGCCAGCACCTCGGGTCTCTCGCTGGTCATACATCCAGGTTGGTATAGGTTGTTTTTTCAATATAAGAGTCATAAAATCAGTTATTGAAATTTAAAAAGTGCCTATATACGGCGATACGGTTCTACTACCTATCACGTTGGGTGCTTCGAATGACCCATACCTAACATGCCTTCGAAATTTCGGAGATGGGCATTCAAGCCTCTGACTACCCCGCCATAGTAAAAAAGGGAGTGAGCATACACAAGTCGTGAAGCGTATGTTACGTTTATGAAATAAAAAATTACATGAAAAATTTACCTTAAAATTAGATGGTCTTAGTTAGTTTGGGTCTGGGTGGAATTAAGTTTAAAACGTCTCTGTAGAGCGAATGCTTGACTATCTAAACGCTAATCATGAGGTTCCGGGTTCAATTCAGAGTTTAGAAATGCGATTCGGCTTTCCAGTTTGTTCGTTAATCATACTCGTATTCAAAGATATTAGTATTAATCTATGAACACCGAACACTGAGCACACAGTGATCTAACAATAACCAGTATGTAACCATGACTACGTCGTTACTCAATTCGAAATATATTTATCTATGTGTAGTATCTACCTACTACCTACAGGAAAAGAGGAAGCTTTCTACCTGGGCAGGTGTTCTGTCCAGGCCAATCAACTAACTTGATTTTAATTGCGCGTTCTAGGATATCGTTTTTAATTCTGGCGCCATCTGTCGTATTTGCGCTTGATCTAATCACAACTTAAGTTTCTCTCTCTGTGGTCCTAGATGACGCCACATGTGTTACATAACAGTCACTAAAACATGTTTTCTTTGCAGCGGAAGACTTCTCCATTCCGCGAGGGGGCGCTTCGTCGCCATTGGCCGGAAACACGTCATCCACCAACTCGTCACGTGATTCATCGCCATGCCGCGATCCCCCGTCGCCTTTTACGCTCGCCTCACAGTCGTAAGTACATACATATATACACATCACGCCCAATTCCCTCTAAAGGAGTAGGCTTAAATCACGGAGCCCCATTTGTCCCGATCCTGACTGACCACTTTCGCTTTATTGACACTCATGCATCTTCTCATATACACTCGGCGGTTATAGGTAACTCCTAATATCATACCTGTTCAATATGGCGTCTATCTGAATGTCATATGCCCTATTAAGCCGGCTCTTACGTTACCGCCCTTCAACTTCACTCACATATATTCCTTTTGTCAATTTACTATCATTCATCCGCATAACATGTTCAAATGTAATGTCGTAAGTGTATTGTTATATGTACATTATATCCTGAGTCCGCTCCATGCTAATCTGGGCCGTAAAAAGAATGCTAACTAGCTACTGTTCTTCCCGGCATGTCGTAGGTGGCGACTAAGAGACTATGAGTTTAACGGTATATATTGGGCGGTGGGCTAGCAACCTGTCATCAATTTTCCATTATGACATAGCAACATCAATATTCATATTAAAAGTCACCTAAGCGATACTATATCTCCGAAGTTACGTCCACTCCGAAAGTAATTTAAAGACGTAAATTTATTTGTATTATTCTCATTTATTTTCCAGCTTGATTCAGTCTTCAAAACCGCCGATCGTGGTGCGCCGCGGCCCTCGAGGTTTCGGTTTCACGATCCACACTGTCCGTGTGTATTATGGTGACACGGATTACTATACCATGCATCATTTGGTGTCTGTAAGTATAGGAAACGTTTCTTTTTTATCAATGTACGTACAGTCAGCGCTAAAAGTGCAGTCCCAGTAACGTTTTATAAGGTTTAAGTTTATAGGAACAAAAGACAATATTTTATATTTAAAAACTGGCGCCTCTATGCATTGTTATGGCCACTATACGTTCGCGTGCTTCGAAATGAAAAATATTGTATTTTGTTCTTATAAACGTAAACCTTATTAAAAGTTACTGGAATTGCACTTTGAGCGTTGACTGTACATGATATCTACATAGTTCCTGAGAATGTAGATTTGTTTGTCTCGGAAACTTGTAAAATCAGAATACACAGGGGTATTCTGATTTTATTATGGATAATTATTTGACTAAAGTAAAGAGTAAAATTTCTCTTTTATATCGTTACAAATCAATCTTGAGGTATCTGGTTTGATTCTCAATGGAGGCAGAGCTTAGAACTACGCTTTTCTTCTGCTTTATTTATGTGTAATAAGTATAAATTTATCATATAAAATATATAGCCTACTCCACTATTTAATGGATGTTATTATACATATAAACCTTCCTCTTGAATCACTCTATCTATTAAAAAAACGCAACAAAATCGGTTGCCTAGTTTCAAAGATTTAAGCATACAAAGGGACATAGGGACAAAGAAAGCGACTTTGTTATATACTATGTAGTGGCACATGTATGTATATACGTTGACTAGTACCCTATCACAAGTCTTAAATGAACTTACCAAGGGGCTAGTTCAATTGGTGTGATAGTGTCCTATATTATTATTATATTTGCAGGCAGTGCAAGAGCAGGGTGCGGCTTGGGCTGCTGGTCTGCGTGCGGGTGACCTTATCACGCAACTCAACGGGGAGTCTGTGCAAGGACTGTTGCATACACAGGTAATTATAGTATATTCGCATTAAGAAAATAGTGACGTCATCATGTCCCCACGTATTGACCAATGAGACTTGACAACGGTTGTCCGCCAGTCGAAGAGACTTGTTTTCTCATTATCTAACGTCTTAGTGGTCAGTTTACTTTTGTAAATCATGACGTCACTATTTACTTAACTCGAATAGACTATAGTTGAAGTAGCGTGAACTGGGGCCTTACTCCAGTAATTCAAGTATTGTGCCAAATAGACGCTATATTGAAAAAAGGTGACGTTAGGTGTACCTTTAACCGCCGAGAGTGTATGAGAAGATGTATGAATGTCAATGAAGCGAAAGTGGTCTGTCAGAACTGCCTATCCCTCTACAGGGAATCAGGCGTGATGTGGATGTATGTTTGTATTGTGCCAAAGTGTCAAATTACGGCCACTGAAGTGTCAAATTACGGCCACTGAAGTATTACTGTATCCCTACTGAAGTAATATTGTGCTTACAATGCATTAGTGGAGTAAGGCCCCTGTATGTAATGTACAATCGGTAGAGAGACAAAACATCGTAAGGCCTGTTCTTTGGGATAGGTAATAGCCAGTATTCGACGATACGGTTCACTAGTCCTATCTAGTGAAACGAGTTGTTCATACCAAACGTGCCATCGAAATATTGGATATGAGTACTCCAGCTTCTCACTACCCTGCCACAGCTAATGTAACCAACTGCCTTTAATTCCGGTTTTATTACGAAATGATCAAAAGATTTTCTAAGATAACTCACCTACCTGTTCCGCAAACAGGTAATATTCAGTGCTTGTAAATGACGACATGGCTTACCACCTGTCACATTGAGTACTTACTATCTATTCAACACTTTGGATCGAGGTCTTGGATTGTGACGAATGCTTTTATAAAAATGTCGTAAGATACAAATAAAATTGTATATTTTATTTACATTATTTCTAAATGTCACAAATTATTTGAAACGTTTTGCTCAAATTACCTGGCAACATGTGGGTTCGAGGATTAGGATTGTGACCTATGGTTTTACAATCATGAATGACTACGAATGCATTTTGTTAACATTATTTCTAAATGTGACGAATTATTAGAAACTTTTATCCCTAATTACTGTAGTATTATATTATCTGTGTCTTAGGTATTATTGGCGTTAGGATATTGTATGTTTTATTTTTCTTTCAGGTCATAAGGCTGTTACTAGCGGCCCCGCACGCAACGCTACGAGCCACGCCTCTCGATCAAACCACTATACAGGTAAATAGAAGAAATACAAAACTTGAATAGAATATAACAGTTATTTAAGCTAAGAGAGAAGAAAAGAAGAAAGAGAGAGAAGAGAGAACTTTACGATACGATTTTATTAATTTTACAACATAACGGGACTTATCGCGTTTACTTTTACCGATGGTATAATTCATCTAAAATAAATTATTAACTCACTATATCGCTTGGTATTTCAAAACATTCAAAATAGAGTAAGAATACTATGGAGTACCTAATATTTGAATACCTTAACGCTTACTAGACTGGTGACCTGTACTACGAGACTTAAATGAACTAATAACTAGCTATCTTTCTTGTTTGATATGTTGACAACACTCAGTTGATTTGAGTTACAAAACCTACATAAGAAAACAGCAAATTGTTTTGCATTGTATAAATTTATCTAATAAATGATTATTTATCTTGTGCTACTCGGAGACGTAAAAAGAATGCTTCCCTTCTTCCCGGCATGTAAGAGGCGACTAAGGCTAATTAAAATCTATTGGCTAGCAACCTGTCACCAATGTTCTATCATGACATCGCTATCCCAATATCTCATCACTAACTAACCTAGGAGACATATTAATTCCGAAGTTCTGTCCTCCCCGATAGGGATTAATTACGTGAATGTATATGTATGTAAACGTAGTGTGGGGCGCCCCCCGGCAAGGTGGGAAGATGACCTGCGCAGGTTAGCCGGCATCGAATGGATGCGAACGGCCACTGACAGGGAGAAGTGGCGTCATTTGGGGGAAGCCTATGTCCAACAGTGGATTGATACAGGCTGATGATGATGATGATGTGTTAATAATTGTGCATGTATTTTAATATAGATCTACAGTTAAGCAGTCCGATGAATAGAATTCAACAATTATTTAAGACATTTGTTAAGAAATTCTGTCCTCTCCGATAGGAATTAATTACGTGAATGTACATGTATGTATGTGTTATAGGCTGGTGTTATAGTATGTGTTATAGGGATTAAAGGACATGAATATATATGTATGTATGTGTTATAGGCTGGCGGCAGGAAGCGCATAGGTGGCGGGCGTCGCGCCTCCGCCCCGCCTCGCCCTCGTCCACGCCGTCGTTGCTCTCTCTTCCGAAGAATATCGAGCAAACGAGCCTCGCAGGAAATACACCAGGTATGTTTATATGTTATTGTCTGTACAAACGTGACCTAGGAGGTAATGTTTATGTTTACTCCGAAAGGAAATGCGGTCACTGAGAAGCATGTTAGGAGTGACATTGAATGATATAATTAAAAATAGTGTGATAAGGGAAGGTTGCTGTTTGAAAGAGGATGTAGTGACTAAGATTGAAAAGAGCATGCTTCGATGGTTTGGACATGTTATGCGGATGAATGATAGCAGATTGACAAAAGGAATATATATGAGTGAAGTGGAAGGGCGGTTACGTAGGGGCCGGCCTAATAAGACATATAATAGTCAGATAGACGATGTATTGAAAAAAGGTGACGTTAGGTGTACCTATAACCGCCGAGAGTGTATGAGAAGATGTATGAATGTCAATGAAGCGAAAGTGGTCTGTCAGGATCGGGACAAATGGGGATCCGTGATCTCTGCCTACCCCTCTACAGGGAATCAGGCGTGATGTGTATGTATGTATGTAAAAAAGGCCTAGGAGGTATTGTCGTGTCTTCAAGGTTTTTTGTTCATTCAGGAAGGGATTGAAGGTTGTGTGTAGTTTTTGTAAAAGTGGAAGTGACGTCTTGTGTTAGAAAATTGAAATGAAAAAGTTTTTATTAGATATGGCAATCTAATGTTACTCATAATGATAAATATATTAAATCATACCGCTATGGAAACGTTCAAAATGTAAGATTACTTTTTATCGTGTAGGCTAAATTAACAATTTTACTACCTAAAGTAACAACTTTCGCAAACTATCTCTCTAGTATTTACTAAATTGTTATGTAATAAATATCGAATAACGTACTTTTACATTATAACAAATAAATTAACTTGAGCTATATACTAATTCATGACCGATTGACTATGTTACTAAAACTTGATAGTCTTAAACCAATCAATCAATCATACGTTCATTAATAAACTTTGTATTATGTTAACAGATGGTGTCAAACGCCGCAGCATCGAGCGAATGCCCACCATCGCCTGCATCCCCTTGCTCCGAATCACCTCTAGCCACGCATCTGCACCAACGGTAAGGACTATAGTCTATTCGCGTTAAGTAAATAGTGACGTCATGATGTACAGAGGTTAAACTGGCCAATGAGACTTGAGTAAACGAGAAAACAAGTCACATTGACCAATTGCAGACAACCGTTGTCACGTCTCATTGGTCAAATCGTGGGGACATTATGACGTCACTATTTTCTTAAGACGAACATACTATAGTTTAATATGCCTACGAAAAAGTTAACATACATACATACACATTTGACGACCTCCATGGCGCGATCCGTTAGACACCTGAACGCTAATCGTCGGCTCCCAAAGATTCCCGGTGGAGGCAGAGTTAAGAACTACACTTTTCTACTGCTTTCCAGTCTGGTTGTTTATTATATATGCTATATATGTATTTATCTATATATAATATGTATACATTTCTTAAATATACGTTGACTAGTACCCTTAACACAAGTCTTAAATGTACTTACCGAGGGACTAGTTCAATTGGTGTAATAATGTCCAAATATTATTATTATTATTACAGTTAACATACATACAAATTAAGTCTAATTTCCTGTACAGACGTGGGTAGAAAACGGATTCCTATTTGTCCTGATTTTGACAAACGACTTTCGCTTCATTGACACCAATAAACCTCCTAGTACACACTCGTTGGTTATAGGTACTTCTACCGTCACCCTTTTTCAATTTAGCATATACGCATGACTACTTAATTTGTTCCTAGCTACTAGTCTATGAGGGGTCCCATGCTAATCCAGAACGATAAAAGAATTAATAGTTACAGATTCCATTACTATCTCTTTGAATATATGTACGTAAACTATTAGACATTCACTTTTTTCATTTTATACTCATGAACTGCATACATTATTCCAGGCCATCGTCTCTCCATGGTTTGAAGCATAAGCTAGCAACGGGTGCAGACGTAAGGAGGGCCTCCTTACAGCACATGCCCCTATCGCCTTTAGCACGGACACCATCGCCGCAACCGCATAGTCCTACTGGGTAAGTAACAAAGGTTTTATTTTTTAATTCTTTATTATGCCATTCACCACTAAGGTTATGTCGCCTGAAGTACAAACACTGATGCCACGGCGTTTGAACTTCTTGGTATTCCATCGCCATGGTAACGCCAACGCCACCAGCCGCTACAACCGAAGAAAAACGAAATCGATGCTCCAATTCCTTGCTCTCTTCCTTGTTCTTCGGTTCGTTCCAGTTGAGGATCCAAATCTTATCCCAAAGCGAACATATTTAGCCAGTTTGGCATCACAATTGACTAAATATTCGGCCGAAAATAATTATTTGTATTTTCAACTTTCACTGAGCTGCTGACTTTGTTGACGCACCATAGACGACTGAACAAAGGTTATAAGTAAGAAAGGAAATAGTCCAAGAGCTAGTGAACCTTGCGAGTAACGGTCTTCCTGTAAGGTTAAAAATTTTGAGAGAGGTTTGAGTTGAGTGATTTCGAATTTTTAAAGAATCAAACCTTACAGGAAGACCGTCACTCCCAGGGTTTACTAGCTCTCCGACTAAAAGGTTTATACAATATGGTGAAGAAACCAGCTTTTTTTATCGGAATGGGTATTAGGATCTTCAGTCAGTCAGTGATTGTAAATGGTGACACAGTTTATCGCCTGTCAAATTGCTGACAATAAGGTTGACATGTGGGCTTAAGTTGGCAATAGAATCAATAACTCCACGTTTTCAGAGATGTATATTTGAACTGCTGGCTACCCAGAAAGTGATATTAGTCGTAATTATTGAAATCTCTCTATTTTTGGGTGTAGGATAATTGTCTGATTACTATGGTGAAATTTTTGATATAAAAAACCAATTGCGGACAAATAGTTGCTTCCATCACTGACTATTACGTATACAAAAGGATAGGTAAGATTGCTCTCAATACCGTCACAGTTTATTTATTCTTCTTACATGTCATTTTCATACACATTGGTGTTACATATGTTTTGGGAAATGGGATATATCATACTTTCAATCATCATATAAATATTATTCCGACAATTCAACACCAACAAATCATTCCAAAAAACATGATCCCCGATTCTCCAACCGTGACTAACCTACAACCCATTCCAATCGAACTAACTCCATACATTAATGTCGTCGATTCTCCGAACGCGTGCAGTCGGTGTGAAGCGCGTTCGCCGTCGCCGCTTTGTACGCGCGAGTGTCGACGAGCGTGGCCGAGACGTGACCCCGCATCGCCGTTACTCCGTCGGGCCCTGTCGCCTGACAGGTAAGGTCATAGCATGTCATTCATTTGTATGTTTTCATCCTGTGCATGTATGTAGCTTTGTATGTAGTGTATGATTAGGATGTGTATGTTATGGCTAAAGATAGGTCTTAAAGTTTATGTAGACTTAATAAAAAGCAACATTTATGATAGTTTCTTCTTTTTATATGGTTTCGTTTATGATCTTTAGCCGGTAAAACTTAAGTTTGCATTACCTATCTTTGGCTATAACATATACAGTTTATTCGCTGTACCATTACTGAAGAACACTGTTTAGATACAATAGGGTTCATACTGAATAAGGGTGATATTAGAGTGCCTTAAACATTACATTGTGTGAGTGTTGTAATGGTTCTTCACCGCGACCTATGCATATTTTCGTCAAATTTCACATACTATCATTATCCGTACAGTTCACAATATTTTCTTATTCATATTCTTTTTATCTATGTAAAACCTTATTACTTGACATTGACTTTTTCGCTTTATTTAGATACACTTATTTTGTTTATTTGCAATCTTTTTTGTTCCTAGCTCTATAAAAATGCAACTTTTTTGCGCTTGTTTTACACAAAGCATAACCCACACATTATATTACATCTAACCAAGCAACAAATTGTCAATCCCCAGACTGCATCCTCGTTCAGCTGAGAACAAATGCTCGATATCCCCCCTGTGTTGCGCGGTGGGGCCTAGCACGACCCCCGCGAGGCGCTCGGGGGCTTGGAGGCCGCCCGCCGCACCCCCGACGCCCCCGCCGGCTGTCAGTGGGGAAGACCTACTGCCCAGGATAGCTGAGGAAAAGGACTCGCCTACGCATCATTCTAAGAGTATCAGGTTAGTGGTGATATCTGTATAGAATACGTATTCACACGTATACATTTGAGGGAGTTGTGATGAATTAATGTGGAATATTGTTGATAGATCGCTCAATACGCCTAATCCATATGTTAAGTGACCCCTTATAGATCAAGCTGTTATAAAAGTATTTACTAGTATTGCATATGCGTTTCACAATATAATAAAATAATAAGCGAACTGTTATCCTACTCTTATAGCCTGCGAACTCGATAAATAATACTGTTGAAAACCTACCTATGGGATAGGCAACGGTATCGGTGAACGACTATGACCTCTAACTTTGAAACTGTCTATCTAAGATTAAAGGTTTAAGTGGCGAAAGACGATGTTATTATCTCACAGGTGTCTAGCATATAAATGCCTATCTAAATCCCATGTAAAAGGGTAACGTTAGAAGTACCTATAACCGGAATGTGTATGAGGTGTATGAGTGCCAATGAAGTGAAAGTGGTTTGTCAGGATCGGGACAGACAGAAGAGAATCCTTGATCTCTCTATACCGTCTACCCAGTTATGTGCATGTATGTAAGAATCGAATGAGCTGAGACTTCTTAATTCCCTTTCTACTATTTCCCTACAGGACTCCAGCAAAACAAACCACGCCGAGTATCTTCACGTCGTCTCCCAAACCGAGTCTGGATATCGATTCTTCGATATCGTTCACCTCACTCAATCTGTCGGATGACTCATTCCAAATGGGAGACACGTCTACCGATCTATCGAAGATCGATACGATGGGGGATAGTACCTTTGGTAAGTGTATAAACTTCGATATATGTATCGATATAGTAGTGCGATTCTACACTTGAACGAAGCTTCCATTTACTGGTGGAGGCAGGGTTAAGAATAACATTTTAATGGTCCTTTCCAGTGTGATTGTTGATTAAATGTACATAATAATTTATTTAAAATAAATATATGTTTAAGTCATCTTGGCAAAGATCGTCAGGTGGTAAAAAAAAGCAAAGAACGTAATGAAATAAAATTAGCTAACAAAACAAAACGTCTAACAAAATTCCCATGAATTTATGCACATTTAGAAATGTGGTAAGTAACCCCAACATTCTTAGAAAAACAAACGAATGGCGTTGTTATTCTAGGATTTTTGGGTTACCATATTTATAAATTTGGTTACACGGTCTTAGCCACATGACGATCTTTGCCGAGTTGACATATGTTTGACTAGTCCCCTTAGCACAAGTTATTTACTTGTCCCAATTAGTATTAATAGTTATTTTATTTTTCGTCCTAGATATAACGAACCTATTTTCCAACATCGAATATTACTGGGAAGATTAAAATTCTTAGCAATAGTTGAAACTCTTATTACATACATATTATAATTATGTTTCATTACAAAAATACTATAATATCTTTAGGTATATAACCTCAACAAGGTGCAATCGGAAAGAAAAATATACTATGATAGAAGGTTGATGAAGCTTTAAAATGGATGATGTGCAGGCCGGTACAATAATAAAATGCATTATCATTCATCTGTCGATGAATTTAATGAGTTTTACATTCATAGTTAAAATTATTGAAAATCGGTTTTCATATTTTAGCATATAATATTGAGGTTGACAATCAGATCGCATTCGATTTACAATATCCAATTCGACATTAGAATATTTGGTTTTTTTCTAGTTGTATGTCAATAATTCGTTGTGTATTCCATTTAGCATTACATCTTAAACTAGTTGTTTCGTAGACGAAAATTCAATCCACTATAGTTTGTTTTCATACATACACATGCGATAGTGATAGCGTCTCTTTGAGATGCTAATATGTGTTTCTTTTTGTGTTTTTTATGTTTTTGTTGGTAACATTAATCTATAAGATTAATTGAGAATTAAACATATCTTTTTATTTTAACAAAGTGGTAAATGTTACGTATTTCTTTCCAGAAAAACTCAATCTTAGCGACAGTGTTTCGGTTACCGAAACTGAAAGTTTACCAACAGTGAAGCCTCAAGAGGATAAACAGAAGAAAGTGCAAGACACGAAGCCAGAACCTCAACAAACGAAGACCAGAAAGAAATCAGACTCAAGTCTTAAAGACGAAGTTAAAAAGGAAGTAAAGAAGAACGAAAGCGCGAAGAAATTAGAAAAGGGAGATTCTAAAGAAACTCCAGACCAAGAAGTTAACCTAGAAAGAATGGGTTCAGTGAAAAGAGTAGAACCCAAGGAGAAAGATAAAAAGGGAGAACCGAAGCAAGAGAAGAAGGTGGAAAGAAGTGATAGTAAGAAGGAGAAATGTGATAATAGAAGGGAAGTGAAAAAGACTGAATCGCTTAAAAAGCAGGATTCTATGGAAAGCAATAAAGTAAGTGTGATTAACTACATACATAAGCATCACGCCCGTTAATTTTTCAGGCTAGGGTAGTCCAAGGTATAATCTCGGAGAACATTTTATGAGATAGCCAGAGACGATAGTAATCGAGTATATTGATTATTTTGCGATTTTTTCTCTTGCGTCGACACCAAAATCGTAAGATCACCCGGTCAAACAAATCACATTTAGGGTTACTTAACATTGATGTGTAAACGCGCCTACAGACTGTGTTTTGTCGTCCCAGATTCCAGAATCGACAGAGGGCGCGAGTGAGTGCCGGAAGAACAGCATGGTGAGCAAACTGCTGGGGGTGATGGGACGGAAGACGCGGGAGGAAGAAGACGTCAAGCCCAAGCGACACGACAAGCACAAGAAGAAGGTGAGATTAAGTTGATTTTATTCAATTTTGATCCTTAATGACATGACAAAAAGGTGTATATTCTATTACTAGTGACCCGCTCCGGCGTCGCACGGGTATATAATATATATAGCCTACTCCACTATTTAATGGATGTTATTATAGATATAAACCTTCCTCTTGAATCACTCTATCTATTAAAAAAAACCGCATTAAAATCCGTTCCGTAGTTTCAAAGGTTTAAGCATACAAAGGGATATAGGGACAAAGTAAGCGACTTTGTTTTATACTATGTAGTGATTCACAGGGGTGGACGGAACCTTGGGGATGATGATATGTCCAATGGCTCATTTTAGAATGAATATTGGGGTTGTCATTTTATATGGAACATTGTTGATTAGTCCTAGCCAATCGCTCGATAGATTCCGTTTACTGCTGGTCCTTTAGTCGCCCCTTATGGAATAATAGTTTTAAGAGATTCGCGATTTATACTCATGATTAATAACTTACGGGACATATCGCGTAAGTTTTTATGAAAAAGTTTTTTTTTCACTCTTATGAAATTCCGGGAAAAGCGGGAGCTACTTTGTATTCTTATGCGTTCCAGACTTAACAATTAAATATTATGTATTTAATACATAAATTTAGATATATATTCCCCTTATTTATATATTAGTATCAATAATTGTTTCAAATAAAGATTAGGATACTTAGATATGTCGTAAGAAGAAGTATAGCTGTACTAGATCACTGAATACTGTTTGTGACATTACGCGGAATGGTTCAGATAAAGTTGAGTCTGTTATCGACTATCGCAAAGCTGATATTATGTTGAGACTGCTACTGGGTACTTGTCTTCTAGAAATGTTGTGGTAGACGTAATTTATTAGATGCAGCGTTAAGCCCCGGATCTCTATTATTACTTACTGATGTTTTCACAACTGCGATAGTTATACAAAAACTTATTAAAAAGAGAGAAGAATAACTCCGAAATTTAAAGTACATAGGTATTTCTCTTACTTACTCTGTGGCAATAGATACATCTACCCTTTTTCCATATGTCTATATGTTTATTTTTTTCTTTCACAGGGCAACACTCACAACCAGCCGCAATCGAGTAAAACAAACGAAGCTGGCAACCCCACAGAACAGAAGGAAGTTGAAGAGAAAAAGGGAAAGAAGACAAGAGGTCGTGTGTCCAGCTCTAGCTCAGTAGAAAAGTAATGGGAGAGAAAGAGAGAGTGAATATTGTATGGGAAAGTCAATTTAGTGTTTTTATTAACCGTGAATAACAATGAATATGAATATGAGTAAGTGTATAATAATATTTAGACGTTTATTTTACATCTGCAAGACACATACGAAATACTAAATAGTAGATATATATGTACTAATACAACATATTATCACTACATAGTATAAACAAAGTCGCTTTCTCTGTCCCTGTGTCCCTTTATATGCTCAAATCTTTGAAACTACGCAACGGATTTTGCGGTTTTTTTAATAGATAGAGTGTTTCAAGAGGAAGGTTTATATGTATAACAACATCCATTAAATAGCCAGAAGTGCGAAGCCGGAGCGGGTCGCTAGTACTATATAAAGGAAAAAAAGCGGAGATCTTTATATCTTTTCACTGGTTATAACCCAGGTACAGACAGACTTATAGAGAAATGTTACTGCCTCAGCATCTGTATACTATAAACAGGGCAGTTTAACGTTCTGAGTAAATTCAATCGGTTGATCTGGCAAATAACGCGAGAACATACCTACACCTCTAGATAGGTAATAGTCTGTACTATGAAACCATACTTGATCAAATGTGAAATTGATGAAATGTTTTACTCATGTAATACCAATGGTGACTAATTCTAAAGTAGCATTAACAACGTAATTCCAGAGCGAGCAAAGTCTACCAACAAAATTCCTACCTTACCTACATATGTTTCACTGAACGAAGAGTGACAATTATTTATCTAGAGGAATAGATAAGTTCTTTCAAGGTATTGTATTTCTGTAAACAACTATTATATAGTACACATCCAGATAATGTCTATGGTATATGTTGCTTGATAAAAGAATGCTATTTGGCTTCCCCATACAAATGTTTCGATTGTGTATGAATTTAAATAGTGATATCATTTAAGTAATACTTTTTTAACTAAAAAAGAAATCGCGTAATTACTTCATGTTTAATACAAAACTGTTACTTAAAAGATTACAACGAAGAAATACTAACACAACTTTGAATTACTGAAGAATTTGTATTAACAATAGTTGTAGGTAGTTGGCTGACTAGCGCCATCTCTTTGTTTATACTTGAAGTAAGCAGCGGATTATGGCTTGTACTAGTTGGTTGCAACGCAATCCGGTAGATGGCATTGTAAGTATATGAAAGTTGTTTAACGGAATAATTTAAACGTGAAATATGTAACGGAAATATTTTTATGTTTATAATTAGTATTTCTTGCATACTGAACTCAAGAAACAATATATTTTTGGGTTTATATACTGTTTGTAACATGTATAACAGTGTACCGGTATTCAAGTAAAACCCTTTTATAAAAATAAAATAAAAAGACAAAATAGTGTTAAAAAATGTTGTACAAAATAAAATAGGATTTTGTTAGTTGTGTATGAAAAAGAGGGATATTTAGCTCTTGTCAGAATTTCAGAATATTAAATCATCCGTATTATATACTTATTACGTACGTACATAGTCTCCCAAGGGTAGATACAACCTTGGAGAATGAGATGATCTATAGTTTTTCGCATATACTCGTATATCAGGATCTAATAAAAACACAAAAACTCTAAATACCAGAGTTCTCTTCTAGGACAGTATATATGTAATCAATCAGCCTATACTAGTCCACTGCTGGATGTAGGCCTCCCCAAGAGTACGCCACAAAACACAATCACTCGTGGCCCTCATCCAGCCACTACCAGCGACCTTCTTGAGGTCATCGGTCCACCTGGCAGGGGGCGTCCTATACTACGTTTGTATGTAATAAACAGATACAAAATCAACGAGAATTTTGACAAGAGCTAAATATCTCTTTTGGTATTCACATTAGAATTGTAGGATATATTGTGTCATATATTTTGTTACGTTTCATTTTATTGCAGTTTTAGTATTAGTTTTATTGTTTTAATATTGAAAAATTGTTTAAAAGCTGTATAACATAAATATACCTAACCTAGCCTTGCAATATTATAACTTTATGTTACTTACCGGTCCTAAGTTACGCAGACCTAACATATAATGACTATAAATTTATAGGTCATTTTATTTTAGTCTCATTAATCATTTGACCAACGTAAAATGACCCATAGTAACAAAGTTATATATAACTCTTTTGGGTTCAACGAACATTGGTCACTGAGAAAAAAAACACATTTCACCTAAATATATGGTAATAACTCAGTTAATAAGAACGTATACTATATAATTTTAGGCTTTACTAAATTGGAATATAATTTTGGTATATCTCGAATAAATATGACAAAAGGCAACTCGGATAAATTTAGACTTTATGAACATGAAAATAAAGCATAATATTGATTGGCATAAGCCTGTGTTGAAGTTGTAAATAAAATGAACGAATTAATTATTGCGTAAATTAACATCGTTGCTAGTATATAATTAATTAATGAATTAATATATCTGTATATTGTTTCCTAGATTTAAAATGAGTTTTTTAATGTATATATTCTGAGTGTGAATTGTATTATTTTTTAAGTATAACCCGAGCGAGTTAAATTTACTAAAATAGTGAAGGAAATATCATGAGTAATAGTGCTTATTCTTGAGAATAGGCAATAGTCAGCGTCTGTACCCAGCGACACGAATTACCACTTGGTCACAGAATAGTCTGTTATATCTGGTGATATAGTTTTACTTACGAGGTAGTCAGAGTTCAAAGTTCGCTTGTTTATCTTCGCAATTGCGGAGTTGGTAACTAACCTCAACTTTGTGTCTACCAGATAGTGACTGGTGGTAAACCATGTCGCCATTTACAAGCATTAAAATTAACCACCTTTAAATTCACTGAACTATTCTATGAAAATTGTGTATCGGTTCAAATAATTCAATGCGATCGGGTCATATTAAAGAATGAATGAATGAAATAGTTCGTAACTCAACATTGTATTGAATGAATGAGAATTTTTAGACCAATTAGCTAGCCTTACGCACCAATGTATTTAATAAGACAATATTTAACGCGTAAATCATATTTACGCTCTTAAATATGCTTTTTGTGCGTATCCTGTTATTTTATCCAATTCGCTTCATAATATTTTAATTTATTACTGTTTTTAAAGTTGATAATTCTATGGTCCCACACTGATTTTTGTTTGATACTATTTATTATGCATGCAATAATTAAAATATATTGTGCTTACGTTCAATGTTAAACTACCTTGATATAAAATAATAATAATTATGACAGGTCATATAAAAATTATAATCATCACTCATTATTAAAATTAATTACTCCATTATTTAACTTAACATTACAAAAATTTA